>WTSP01019298.1:0-12101 GCA_025331215.1 Actenoides lindsayi | reverse complement strand
AGGAGGCTCTGCAGAGGGATCTGGACGGGCTGGATCGATGGGACAAGGCCAACGGGATGATGCTCAACAAGGCCAAGTGCTGCTCTTGCACTTTGGTCACAACCACCCCAGGCAACGCTCCAGGCTTGGGGAGGAGTGGCTGGAAAGCTGCCGGGCAGAAAAGGACCTGGGGGTGCTGATAGATGCCCCACTGAATGTGAGCCAGCAGTGTGCCCAGGTGACCAAGGCCAACGGCATCCTGGCCTGTGTCAGGAATAGTGTGGCCAGCAGGACAAGGGATGTGATCATCCCCCGGTACTCATGAGGCCACACCTTGAGTACTGTGATCACTTTTGGGCCCCTCACAAGGAGGACAGTGAGGTGCTAGAGCTTGCCCAAAGAAGGGCAACAAAGCTGGAGAAGGGTCTAGGGCACAAGTCTCAGGAAGAGCACCTGAAGCACGTGGGGTTGTTTAGTCCGGAGAAAAGGAGGCTGCAGGGAGACCTTATTGCTCTCTACAAATACCTGAAAGGAGGTTGTAGCAAGGTGGGGGTCGGTCTCTTTTCCCAAGTAACAAGTGATAGAATGAGAGGAGATGGCCTCAAGTTGCACCAAGGAAGCTTTAGATTGGACATTAGGAAAAATTGTCTTCACAGAAAGGGCTGTCAAACCCTGGAACAGGCTGCCCAGGGAAGCAGTGGAGTCACCATCCCTGGAAGCATTTAGAAGACGTGTAGACGTGGTGCTTAGGGACACGGTTTAGTGGTGGACTTGGCAGTGCTGGGTTAACGATTGGACTCAATGATCTTAAAGGTCCTTTCAAACCTAAACAATTCTACGATTCTGTGACTCCTCCAACATGACACCTGGGAAAACTTAGGTTCTTCTGTCCTTAGAGCCCAAAGTCATGGTTCCCTCAGTCTCTTTTCATGGTAAGCATTGCAGTGCTGACTCTGGTAGCGCCTTGTGCCTTTCCCTCAACATCTTCTGCTCTTCAGCTGGTACCACTGAAGCACCAGAGCCACACACAGCCAGGCACTCATACTGCTGAGGGCCAATAGCCCTGCAGTGGTCACCCGCTCATCAGCCCCAGGCTTGGAGAAAGCCAAGCCTTGCTACCACAGCTGCTTTCTGTCCTCCCCTTTCTGGTTGGGTTGCCCTTCACGAGCTCCTCTGCACACCAAACCTGGGGTGTGGGGCTGACCCATCTTCAGTTTCACTCCCATCACACGCAAGGATGGAAAACTGGATTATACGGAGTGAAAAAAGGTTTTATTTAGGATGGGAACACACAGCTAGTAACAAAACGTAGCAATAGTTTATGTAAGGTTTATGTAATATACAGTCATTAGCATAGCAATAAATGCAAATATAGTCATTCCTAACTGTTAATGTTGAACTTTGTATGTTAATACTCTACAAACAATAGTGAGCTAAAGAAGAGCAGCATAAAAAGGACTCTACAAAACTGCAAACAGTCTCTGGACTACCAGTAGGACCTCATCATGTACCAGTTTAGACTAGGACATCTAGAGGAGGGAGGGAATGTTCTTTTTTTGGTTAAATAAGATAAGGCCACATTTTTTGCCCATGTTTTGTTGATGACCCGAGTTGGAAGGTGTTTCAAACCAGCAGGGACAGACTGGGGAGAAGCTGCCACAAACCAGTTAACGGGCAGCGTTCCCACTGGGCACACTCACACGTGTGTTTTCTGGGACCAGCCACCACAGTTCTGCATTACTCGGCTACTCGTGCCGCCCGGGCTTTGCATGCAGAGGTAGGAATTCATTGTCCCATGTGAGATTTGGAAAAGAGGAAGAAAAGACAAATAGGTCAAAGTTCAGCTCCAAAGCCTTAAGACTCTAAAGATGCGGAGGCGTCTTGTCAAACACTGAGTAAACTTACTACATTCATGAAAAATAAGGGGAGTTAACAAAAAAAAAAGAGAGTTTCTAAGACTACTACAGTGTCTAACAAGCCAGAGTTCTGAGGCCAAACCCACCTGGAACTTTTTATTTTGATCTTCAATTGCAAAGTTATTTTACAAGCCTGATTCTCCCAGTTGTTACTCTACCGCATATTCAGTCCCTGATTTACCCAGAAGCTGGTGCCTGTTCTCAGGCTCTCAGCACTCTTCCTAAACCCCCAGCACTTGGCTCGTAGGACTAACTCCCGGCTCCCAGACTTCCTAACGGTTTCTGTGCCACTGAGGGTAAGCATCCAGACCTGACACCAGAGTTCCCACGTCTCCGGTCAGTCTCCTCCCACCGTGGTTCTCATCACCCGCCCATTTCAGGTGCTCCCAAACACTGCTTTCGTTTCCTGCTCCGAACATCCGCCCCAGCCCTACGGCAGAAGTGAGAGGGAACCGTGCGTTCTCCTGCCCACCAGACACTTGTAAGGTTTCTTGGCCGCGTGGATTTTCAAATGCACCGTAAGCGTCGAGCTTTTCCGGAAGCTCTTCCCACACTCGCCACACTCGTAGGGCTTGGCTCCTGCGTGGATCCTCAGGTGGGCACCGAGGGCTGAGCTGTGCCTGAACGTTCTCCCGCACTCCTCGCACTTGTAGGGTCTCTCCCCGCGGTGGATCCTCAGGTGCACGCTGAGAGCTGAGCTCCGTCGGAAGCCGTCCCCGCACTCCACGCAGATGTAGGGCCGTTCCTCGGCGTGCGCGGTCTGGTGCTCGGCCAGAGCGGAGCGGTCGCCGCACCTCCGGCCGCACTCGGCGCACCGGCAGGGGTCGGGCGGGGGGCGGCCGCGGTAGACGGGCGAGGCCTTTCCCCCGTGGATCCGGCGATGCGTGGCGAGCGCCGAGCTCTGGCTGAAGCCCTTCCCGCACAGGGGGCACTTGTAGGGCTTCTCGCCCGTGTGCGTCCGCATGTGGGTCACCAGCGAAGAGCTCTGCCGGAAGTTTTTCCCGCACTCGGAGCACTCGTACGGTTTCTCTCCCGTGTGGATCCTCTGATGTCGAATGATGGCCGAGCTGTCCCGGAAACGCTTCCCGCACTCCTGGCACTTGTGGGGTTTCTCGCCGGTGTGGACTCTCCGGTGTATGATCAGGGAGGAGCGGTCGCTGAAGCTTTTCTCGCACCGGAGGCAGTTAAAGGGTTTCTCACCCTTGTGGCTTCGCTGGTGGACGGTGAGATGCGAGTTTTGGCTGAAGCTCTTCCCGCATTCGTTGCACTGGTAGTGTCTTTCTCCGGTGTGGGTCCGCTGGTGCCTGATCACGTTGGACCTCTGGCTGAAGGTCTTCTCACACTCGCTGCACTGGTAGGGCTTCTCACCGGTGTGGATCCTCTGGTGTTTGATCAGGTCCGAGTTGCGGGTGAAACTCTTCCCACACTCAGAGCAGCTGAAGGGTTTCTCTGCCAGGTGGATCCTCTGGTGCTGGCTGAGGTACGAGCTCCGGCTGAAGCTCTTCCCACACTCGGCACACTCGTAGGTTTTCTCTCCCACCTGCTGAACCCAAATGGCACCGTTCCCATAGATGGGCGGGTCTGGCTTGTCCCCAGCAAGGATAACTTTGCTGATGTGGGCTCTACCACTGTCCTCGCGCTCCCAGATTTCCACCTCACAGGGAGTCACCATTCCCCGTCTCTTTCCAAAAGATGTCTCCACTTCACTTTCTGTCTCCAGCTCCTGCTTGCAGTCCTGTCCTGGCTTGGCACCCTGGAGAGCATCTCCTGTGAACTTTCCGGAGGGGAACAGATGCAGTTCAGCTCTCACAGGACTCTCCCGATGAAGCTTGCCCTTCTGTGTGTCACCCATAGCCCTGTCACCTGTTGAAGTGAACAGAAGAATTAGAAATGAATAATCCCCCCTAAGCCTCTCTGAGGGAATAGTCCAAACAGGGCAACCACAGAGACCTGCTGCACGTCAGCCACGGCGAGCTAATGCCGCAGGAGCCAGCCTCTTAGCGCGTTCTCTGCGTGAGGGAGGGCACGGAGACCAAGGATCACAGGAAGGGAGCGTGGCCTGAGGACGGGCAGCCACTGTGGCACAGATGGCAAAGAGGGTCCTCTGTCATAAAGATACAGCCCTCAAGGACAAAACCTGTCACTTGCTTGTCCTCAAATTTCTCATGTCTAGCGAGGCTAGAGGAACATCATCACAGCTCTCCTCGACAGCCTCCACTGTAGCTGCTTCTCTTTCAGTTGCCTATGAATCACTGCACTTCTTCCATCATTCCCATGCTTAATTGAGGAGGGAAACAGCTGACACCACAAGAACATCCACCCCTGACTGTTTTCTTTCTTCTTTCCCATCACAGCCCTTTCCTTCAAAGAACGCCCTACATATTCTGCACCAAATCCCATCTAGATTTTGTCTACAGAACAGACAGAGAAGTGAGTGGAAAGATAATCTGTTTTATTAATCAAGCATGGAAATGAACATTTAGAGACTGCTGATTTTTTCTGATATGGAGAACACACCTTGGGAAGCAGATGCTGGAGCGTGACACAAGGCGACCGGCTGGATGGTACTGCTCACGGAGTTGACATCACCCTCTTACCTGTGGGAGGTCAGAGTATGAGGTGAACGAAGCAGGACAAACCCCTCAGGTTTTGTTTCAGGTGATCTGCAGATTTTGGAAGACGCCACTGCTCTGGTTATACCGATCCCCAAAGTTTGGCGTACAGCGCTCGGGGCTGGCAAACATTCACAGCACACATAAAGGTACAGCGCTGGCCCAAGGCACGCACCTCCAGGCTGCAAACTGATGAAGAAAACATTAAAAACACTGTCAGCAGGAAAGGAAGAAAAAGCCACTCTTTGTTTCGTTACGCCTTCTAACATTCCGCGTATAGCCTTTGCTGAAAAACACACAGAACTTGATTTCATTTTGGATAGGATCTTTCCGGGGTGTTAGATACCCCAGGGGTGTGTTTCAGCTTTCTTGTACCCTGCCTACAAAGCAGGAGAGGCAGGATGAGTGCAAAGCATGCAGCACACTACACACCAAATTCTCAGCATTCAGCTTTCTCCTTCCCTTCCCAGACACGCTCTATATATTTCCTCACCTTGTGAGCAATCTCTTTACTGTCTCGGTGTTCAGCTGCTTCTGGCCACAAAGCTGTTTCTCTTCACTCCATCCAGGAGGTTAAAGCCAAGTCAGGGACTGCAGATCCTGATCAGAGGAAAGAAAAGCGATGTAAGAAACCCCTGTCATAGTAATGGTGCTGTAGAGTGAGATTACAGGAGAGTAGACATTTAGGAGACGAAAGCAACCTAGACCAGAGGAAAATAACACCCAGAACCAGGAGTCGGGATCTGTCCTGCCACACACAGTGACACCTCTGTTTGGGTCCACTGATCGGGGCCAGCTCACATAGCCAGGGTGGGGTCAACTACACATGCTGTGGAGAGCTGCCCGCCAGCCCGCTGCCTGCTCACCAGTGTCTGGATGTTCCTCCCCGTGACCAAAACCGCCCCCTACTCAGTTTTGTATGAGAAAAATACAAATTGCCTCAAACCATTTTTTTTCTCCTCGTGGACTAACTGAGAACATAACGTAGTTAATGCAGTTCTGTTCTGCAGGTGGGGGAAAAACGTCGCCTTCGCAACAGGGCTGCTTTCTGCATCCATCTGGCATCCTGTTTATTGCCATTACCAAAGGAGAGCCTTGCTTGGTTGCTGTCAGTGGCTCAGCCGGGCACGCATAGGTGAGAGAAGAGATTTTGGCCTGCTCACACATTACTGACAGGAGCAGCCTGAAGGCAGAACTTCCTCTCCCGTGCTCCACAAAAATGGCAATCTGTGTGCCTGGCTGCAGGAGTCTGCAGGGCTGGCAGTGAGCAGAAAAAAGTAGTCACACACATCTGTTTACGCACGAGCACGCAATCCCACTTCTCAAGGATCTCTTTTCAGATATCAGAAGCAGGCTGTGTGGGAGTGGGGTCCGTGGGATAGAAAATGAGGTCAGCCGTTCAGCTTTAGCACTCCGTTTGTGCAGTGGTATTTGCACAGAGGCGTTTTGAGATGCTGAGGGTGCAGCGACGTCCTAGAAATGTACGGGTTACGGAAGGAAAATGCTGAAAAGCTGGGACATGGGAGCTCCAGCTCTGCAATGGTGTTGCGCTGTTTTGGTGACATGGATGCCCACCATGCCACTAGGAACAAGTATAAAATTACTCATGTCAGGTTGGTCTTAAGAAAAAGATATATAAACCAGAGTCTTGTACTGTCAAACTCAGAAATAAACTGAACTGGTGGCTCAGGGGTGTACCAGAGGACAGCAGCATGACAGAAGTGGGCTGCCAGGCCCTCCCAAGAGCAGAGGGAGGACTTCCCCACCTGCATAATGTCACCATGATAAAAGAAGGCCTCTGATTAAATGGAGAACTCAACATGATGTTGACTCTCCTTCAGCTTGAAGTCACCTCCTTCCTGCACCCTGCTGCCTCAACCGCAGTGGATTTGGTGGGCATCGCTTTGGGGAGAGGGTGTTTCCATTCCTCCTGGCAGCAGGCAGCGGCTACAGGCTCTGATCCCAGGTTAAGAGGCAGGGCAGCCAAAGCCTCCCTCCCCTTACAATCCCCACCCACCTACAAGTGCTGCTCTCCGGGTAAGCCTGACCCTGATGAACCTTCCTGATTTTAGCAGGAGAGAAACATCCCTCTGGCTCAGTCCCCTCCCGCTGCTGTTCAAGCGTTGCCGTAACCGCGTGCTCGCCTTGCACCCTCAGATGGTATGTGAGCACCTACAGAAGGCAGATGCAGGAAGACAGCTGATGCTGTGCAGAGCCAGGCAGGTTGTGGGATGTGGTGGAAAAGCACGTTGTGTGACGTGCAGGAAGGAGCTGTCCTTTAACAGGATGGGAAACCTGAAAAGCACCAGACAGGGACATGGTGCCAGTCTCCAAAGCAGCCGTGTTTGGACAAAGCCGAGTCTCACAAGCAGTGTCCTGGCTGACGAGGTAGCCCAGTCCTTGCCAGGCCGAATGAGGAACAAGAGAGGTGACCTGGTGGGAAGGCAATGGGCTGCACCAAGCTCCTGTGATGAGAGACAGGGGCCCCAAAAGGGCTGCCCCGTGAAGGACAGGGGCAGGTGAGCCACCACTGAGACCACAAGCCTTGGGGAGACAGGAGAACCGTGGAGAACATAAAGCTACCATAGATGTCAACCCAGGGAAATCAAACATTTTCTGTGTGGGCTTTCTCTGAGTTTGGACACAGCGGGGAGGAGGGCAGACCCTGATGCCAGGGGAGGTGGGCAGAGTCCAAAGTGTCTCATACAGGTGGCTACTGCTGCCTTTTCCCAACACAAACCCAGCACCAGGCAGTGCACAGGCTGGGCGAGGGGCACGAGAGGGGCAGGAGAGGAGGCGGAGGGAGGTGTGGGTGAGAGGAAGCAGTGGCAGTGAAGGAAAGAACACTGAGAACAGAGGTGTCTGTGACACCACCAGCCATGCCACCTCCTCCAGCTCTCCTGGGAGAACTGGGTGGGGCAGAAGGAGGACAAAGGCAGGTGGGCAACGCAACAGAGGTGACACTTCCAGCAGCACGGGGACCCCAGGATCCACTCACGGTGTGATGTCAGCCACATGGACTTACCTGGTTTTGTCTGGTGAGTAGGAAACACCTCTCCTTCAAGCCAGGTTGCAAGGAAGGGCAGCTAACCTGGCTCCTCTTTACCCCTCCCCATCGCTCCTCAGCTTTGGCAGCTTGGAGGCAAGAGGCAGAGAAGGAAGCATCCTTAAACGCCTCAGGTGCAAAGATCGTGGGTGCTTAAAATGTTGCCAGTCATATTTTGTTCATTGAGGAGGGACAGAGAGTGACCTAGGAACCAGGGAAGAGGACTTGGAGCTGGATGCAGTCATAGAGGTGGAGACTAGATGGGCTGATGTGGGCAGCTGGGCACGTAAAGCAGACATGAGCGCAAAGGCAGAGATCTGGATTTGACCCACCAGGCCAGAAGGGAAGCGACAGAGGAGGCAGGAGAAAGAAGTCTGAGAGAGAACCTTAGTTAAAGACAAACAGAAAGGGATACAGCTGGAAGAAGTGGATAGAAAGAGTATGTTACCATGTACTTAATATATAAAAAGCATATGCAAGAGGAGATGAAGTTAAGATTGAACGTGAAGCTTAAAAGCTTGGGCACATCTAACCTCCCAAGGTTTGATTTCACAAGTTTTCATAACGTTCTTTACAGGCAAGAGCAGGCTTTAAGTTTTGCATAAGGGTTCAGTGAATGCCTGGACCATTGTGAGGGCACGGACACGTCCACTGGGGCATGCTCCATTAACTCAAGGAGTCTGGCCCACTTAGCCAAAGGAGGAGAATTTGCAGATGCTAAAATCTTGAAAGGAAACAGTCTCTGCTCCAGCCCCAACAGCAGAGCTACATGCCCAGTTTCAGAAATGAATTCCAAGGCATTTCTGCCACTTGAAGATTTGGATCTCCAGAGGTTTGGTGTAGGTCCTTCAGCCACGTCCTGTCCCTAAAATACTACACTCCTTTCAGCATGGGCAGAGCAGGTTTTCCCCAAGTCCAGACGCCCCATCTTGAGCCTGTTACTGCATTTCCCATGTTCTGGATCCTGCATCCAGAGAAGGCAACAGAGATCTGGGTTCAGTCCTCCAGCTCTTCTCAGTGTGCCACGGTGAGCCCTTCCTTCTCTCTCTGACTCCCTGCATTTTATTTTCCACCAGTGTTGCTGGGTTGGGGCTGCACAGCGGGCCCTCGGGGCGGGAAGGCGCAGCAGCCAGGAACGCCGCTCTCCGACCAAGAGTACCAACAGTTCTTCAGGTTCCTCCGGGTTGCCCACCGTGCCAGCACTGCCTGCCTCTTCCGTAAGCTGTACGGCTGCCACGACCCCCTGGTCCAGAGACTAGACGAGTACGAAAACCACGGAGTCATCCCTGAGGGTAAAGCTGCCTGTGACTCCCGAGGGCAGGCAGAGGGACGGGGGTCCTGCATGGCCAGAACTGGACCTGATCACTGGGAAGGGACAGATACTCATGACCTGCTGGGGGAGGGGGGTGGGTAGCAATCCTGTGCTGAGGAGAAGACATCTGCTCATGAGCATCCTCTCTCACACTTGATTGGGACCAAGACCTACACCTTGAGTCATGGAGACAACAAAGAAGTGGTGGAGTTCCTCACCAAGGCATAGGGACTTTCTCAGAGGGATGTCATTTGACAGTGAGGTTACTGCTGAAGGCTAGTGGGACCCCAGCACTGGAGTCTGCCACTGACTCTGTGTCTTTTCTTGCCTCCATCTAGGGCCCATATGCTCTTCACTGCCAGGAGTGCCTTTCTTCCTCGACTTCTGCACCTTCTCTTTTTATCGCTGTACTAGGAAAAAGTATTTCATTAAGGTGAGTTATTTAGCTATTTCTTGAAGACTGTAGTGTGCTCTGGCCAAAAAAACAGTACAAGGGAGATCCCTGAAAATTACAAAGTGGGAAAAGAGAAGGCCAAAATACAGGGAAGATAGAAAAGGGTCATGGGCAGCCCACTTTCCAGGGGCACTCACACCAAGCTGACTAGCTTACACAGATGGCACCTGCAGCCTCTTGTCAAAAAGGAGACTTAGCGGGAGGTAAAACAAACTCCTGAGGACAACCTCAGCCCTTATCTCCAGCTCTCATTCCCAACCAAGTTGAGACAGTCTAGGTTACTGCAGGAGACAGAGTGATTTGTGCAGGCTAGAAGAGGAGGAAAGTAAAGAGAAAGACAAATGGGAGGCACAAGCAGAGACTTCTGGGGAGAGCTGGCAAGGAAAGGAGAAGGTTTCTTTCCTTTCTTGGGCTCATGTCTGTAGGGAAAGATGGGCCTGTGCAGTAGATGCTAACGCCACAGAACAGAGGGGCAGTTAGATGCCTGCTCCTGAAGCCTACCACTTCTGCAGAGGTGTGTTTTCTTCTCCACAGAGGATTGAATGCCCAGGAGACAGCAAAGCCAAGATGGGCAGCACACGAGCCTTCAACGACGTGGCTGTGAGCAGTGATGCCATGCTGCCCAGCATCTTCAGCCCCCACCCCCTTTTCCCATCTCCCAGAACTGCAGAGCCAGGTCACTCCAGCCCTGACACAGCAGTAGCTGAGATCCCCACCTCCTTACGTGAGGGCACGCTACAGCTGAGTAGCGTGCAACTAAATCCTTCTGCCCCACGTGCCACAGAGGTGGCAGCCAGTGGTCAGCAGCAGGAACAGCTGCCCACCAGTGACATCGAGGATCTCCTCCTGAGGCTACAAGATACTCACGTGCAGCGTTCGCTGCAGACACTTCAGCAGTTGCTGACCATGGGGAAAGCAGTGGAGGAAGAAGCGTTGCAGGCTGCCGCCCTGAAGCTGCTGGTGGCCCTGAACAAAGCCAGTGTGTCTCAGTGGGCAACCACCACTGACAGAGAGCACAGAAGAGAGAACTGAGCAGCGAAGGAGGATCGGCCGTCGTGGGTCTTCTACGTGGTGTCATCTCAGAGGGGATGTATAGGAAAAGAGAAACAAGAGGAGTCCTCTTCCCTAAGCCTGAGGCATTGTCAAAGTCAGCAGTGCTTCCTCAGGCCACCAACGTGGGAAGCAAGGGGAAAAGCAATCTTTTCCAAGTGCATGGGAAAAACCTGGGCATGTGAAATGATACTGCTCAGGATTCAAAGAGCAAGATGTGACCTTCTTGGAAATAACTGTATGGAAGAGACACTGTCCTCTCCTACAAAAACTGTTTGCTCACTATTGCTCAATCCAAGAGATTACTACCCTTTAAAAGAATTCATTTTCCCTGCCTGTGTTTGTGCCACCATGACTAGCTCTCTCTCCTGAGCAGAGAGATGGTGTTTATTGTGTCAATCAACAAATGTCACGGGAGAACGCTGGCCTTCCTTCATCAAATATAGGTGCTTCTGCTCAGAAGCATCAAGGGAAGAATCTTCCTTGGAAGTATGTATATGAATATGCACAAATATTATGAATAAGGGGTGCTCAATAAATGCAGGAAGGTCTTACCCTGCAAGGGAACTGATGGTCTAGTGTTCTCCTGGTACTGGTGTTTGCACATCATTGTCATCTACTGTGATGATGCTGTGAAACACACAGGATAAATACTCACATTAAGAACCTCCTCTTACCTCTCTCAGAACATCAGAGAGTCTGATTTATGGGAACTCTGGCTGAAGTGCTGTTCCTTTTATAAACCCTGGACATACCTGTAAATAAAACCACGTCAAGCCGTCTGGAGCCAGCACTCGCTGACAAAAGCAGTGCAAGAACCTCCAGGAACCAGCTCCAGTTTTCTGAATCTCCACTCTGAACAGAGTTTAGAGCTACCTCAAACCTACTCTTAACTCCAGCAGTTGGTTCCAGCTTTCAGGAGACCACTGTTCAAGTGAGAATCCCCTATCTTTCCTCCTGTGGGCCTTCTCGTTACCTACTCCACCGAGGGCTGTAAGGAGAGAGGGGGCAAAGGTAGCTCTCCCCAAGGACGCACCACACCAAGCACTTCACCGTGGCAAGGGTCAGGGATGCCCGTTGCCTTTACACTGCCCGACACAAACACAGCTCGGTGAGATACAGGCTCTGTCTCCATTCATCAAAGGAAGTCCTTAGAAGAAGAGCTCCTCAGAAGAGCTCCTCAGAAGATCTCAAAACTCAAAAAAAAAAAGGTCACACGTGGGAAATGTGCAAGCTCTTGAGCAAGACTGCTTGCTCGCTTTCATGGAGGGCTGCCCAGTGCATAGTCCTTACTGGGTGGCATCCCTCAGGAAACGCAGGCTTGCCCTGGTCTCACCCTGGCCCACCAGCTCATTCACTACCCCCTAGAGAGAGCCCAAAGCTGCCACATCCCTGCCCGAGGCACCAGGGCTGCGTGTCACCTCCAGCTGCCTCGGCAGTGGCAGCTCCTCCCGCCCCAGCAGCGGGGCACCTCCGGGGCACTTCTCGCAGCAGCCTTGCTCGCCACGACCGCCCCGGGGTGCCGGCTGGCAGCCCACGCGTGGGTTGGTACACACGTGGGCTTGCCACATTCGGCGTCTGCGAGCCAAACCACTTCCTCATCAGGTGGCTCCTAATCAGACCGGGCCCTCCGCGATGCAACGGCCCCGGGTCACCCTTCGGCTGCCCGATTTGCCACCCGGGACGGTGAGGGCAGCGGGGGCTGGAAGACCGCCCGCTCCTCCCCGGCCAA
>WTSP01019297.1:31704-50869 GCA_025331215.1 Actenoides lindsayi | reverse complement strand
TTGGAAGTCCTATCAGTATAGACCTATGTCTTTGAGTTTATGGACTCATACATCCATCTCATCAAAGCTTTATCTCCTTGCAAGTATTTGCATTTCTATGATGACCAGTTTCAAAATATATTAAGATACATTTCACTGACTTATTGTTTTAAATTATATGTACATTTTGACCCCTTATCAGCTTTGCAAAGTTACCTTAAGGTCTTAAATTGTTCATGGTTTTTGTTGGCCTAATGTTTTCTACCATACTTAAGCAAACCATCAGTTTTAAAGAAACTGTCCAAGTAAGTTTAGCTTAAATTGCTGGTATTAGAGGACATCTCCAAGTTACCAGGAATAATAAATTGCCAAGACAGGTTTTAACTATTTGATAACAACAGACATGACGGAGGCATGGATAGGATCTGTGGAAGTCTCCGAAGATAGGTAACAGCTATTCTGTGAAATGGCTAATGACATCTGTCACCAGTTCCATCAGTATAAATTAGGAACTTTGATAAAGCCGATGGAGGTACGCTGGTGTAAAATTAAAATAGATGAGATGAGAATCAGCTTCCCAGGGTGATTGAAATTTTAGACACTTACCATGAAGGAACTGAAAGTATTTCAGGATACCAGTTTTCTCTCACATTTATACAGTTTAAGTCCTCAAGTTCTTGATCTGTAGAGAGCAGTACTAAACTTTGTTCGGATGAGTATCAGTAAATCTGAGTTATGATTCAGTATGGCGTTATATGTATGTATGCCGTTTAAGTAGAAAACATATAGGTACACTGTGTCTTCTATCTATCTGTCTATCTGTCTCTGTTTTATCAGAATTTCACTGAAATATATGGATGTTGTCATCAACACTTTAACAATTCAATAACTTTCAGTCAAGATATTTCCTGGTAGCCAGGAGATCTTAGCTACCAGTGCATAAAAAAGCAACAAATTTCATCAGTCATCATTTTGAGCTTGGAAGCATGTCCCCTGGCAATGACAGGTCCTAGCAGAATTACAACCCAACCCAGGCAGATATAGACTGGATCAAGAGAAAACTTTGCCTGCCAGGGTTTGTGATTTCCTTTTAAGGTGGCTGTACTGAAATTGAATACTAGTAGCATCATTTGGACTGAGGTAGAACCTGAGGTCTTAACAGGTATCAGGGCTTTATATTGCTGGATATATGATTCCACTTGCCTGGAGCCCAAGGTTCATATGGAAATCCACAAGCATGTCTGCAGACAGGCAGTTTTACATGTGTTGTGTCCTTGCAGTGCTCTTTGCTCTTGTCCCTCCTGCAAAGGTTTCAGTTAATGGCACTGTGTCTTAGAAAGGAACACACCTTTGTCCTGGGTGTGGCTAGCATAGGTTTCACCAGAAGCTGGGAGGGGGCCGCAGCCAGGACTGACAAATGAACTAGGCAGTGAGATATTTGATACCATACTGATGTCATGCCCACTATGTGTGGGATGGGCCAAGTCAGGAGTGTCTCTGACACACTGCATTGGTGAGGCAGTTTTGTATATTGTATGCTGCTCACTTTATATATTGTTTTATTATTATTTTTATTGTTGTTTTTTTCTTATCCTCTTGCACTGTTCTGTTAAATCCTCCTAATCTCAACCTGCAGAGTTTTGCCTTTTTGTCCCTATTCTTCGCAACACACCAGAGGAAGGACAGGGAATGAGTGAGCGATTTTGTGGTGTTCACTCTTGTCTGGATCTAAACCATGACAACCTTGCATTTGGCCTCATTTCAGCAGACATAGACTTAAAGCCTCTATCTGTGATACAACGCAGAAATGCAGTTTCCTATATATATAAATACTATATTTTAATATGAAACCTGGTCTTGTCATTATGGATTCTAAGATGCTTATTTAATCTGTTCTGCTCTTTGAATTACGTTGGGACTTTTCTTTAAATTTATTGGATTTTATTGTTTTGTTTCATTTTGTTTTGGTTTTGTTTCATTTTAAAATATGTCAACAAACAAACAAACAAAAGCAATACCAAAAATACCCCAAAAAACAAACAAACAAAACCTCAAAGAGCCAAAACCAAAGAAAATGCAATAAAAAGATTATAAAAGGGCCAAATGAAAGTTTGCTGAGAACAACAGGGGTCATTTGACTTATTTTGAAATGCTTTGGTTCTTGTTATGCATTTACCTTCAGATTCCTGTGGAAAATACTACCTTCAGCTATTTTTGTCAAGAAATGAAATGAAATTAAATAGGCAGTATTTTAAGGAAAATAAAACCTTAGTTATAGTTGAAATGAATATATATGCCCAAAAGAAGTTTCTGCTTTTAATTATGGCACAGGAAAATTATATCTCAAATCCCTTCCAATGCAGGTAGCCTTCTCAATATTCTTCAAATTCTGTATCTTGATAAAGAAATTTAAGTCAAAAGGAATTGTACAAAATAAAATCACTACAGTTTTATGAAAATTACTTTCTGACTTGGTTGCAGGAAAAATAAGGACAATATAAATAAGTAAAATGGGCTAGACAAAACTAAATGTGAAGGTTCTTTCTCTTTTTTTAGTTTTTATTTCTCTCTCTTTTTTTTTTTCTTTAAATGAAATGTTATATTTGATTCTCAAATACAAGCTAGTTGGCAAATACTTAGATGAAGAGTTCAGGACATGAAGAACAATTTTCTTGGAGCTCCTTTTCCCTCTTACTCAAAATCTCGGTGACTAGAACAGCTTCAATTCACTTTGCTCTTTGACAACACTTGAGCAATATAGCTCACCTCTTAAAAGAATGCTTCAACATTTTTATCTCCGGGATAGTTGAAGAAATATCTCTCAAACTCTTTTCTTCTGATTGTTTCTCTATGTACAAATAACTAAAATCCAGGTGTTCCACAGAACCACAAATTTTAAAGATTCCTCCCTCTTAGCTGAAAAGTGCTGAAGTTTGTCAGTTCTAAGAGGAAGAAGGATTGAGGAAAATCACCCTGTGAACACTCTGCCATCCATATGGCAGGAGGTAGGAGTCAACCACTGAATCATCAACTCTGTTGAATTAAGACTAATCCAAAATATGTGCTTACTGCTTTCTAAAGCAGTGACCTATTTACTCCTAAACTCTATCAAAGTATGTAGAGGAAGATCCCTTTCGGCTTTAATAAGTGTCAGTTTTTTAATACTACTAAGTAGTAAACAGAGTCGTAGGGTGAGTATAGCAATAATTTCTAGTCCAGTTGAACCTCCAGGTTTCAGTATTTACTTGAATTATTTATTACGTAATTATAAAAATGAAACCATTTTGATAGAAGCTTTATTTACCTGATTACTTAAGATGCCTTCTGAAGAATTCCAAATGAGGCTTAAATTCCTCTTGAGCCTGAAACATTAATATACTGAGTGATAAGCTCTAGTCAGCAGGCCTATCACTGTTACATAGCAGTTGTAAGTTTTATATTGTTGAGTTTTTTCCTTTAGCTGACATCAAGTTTGAAGAAAGATGAATTAAATTTGGGGCTAGGCTAAAAAATTTATTTGCTGGGTGGAAATTATTAAAATGAAATTGAAAAATGTCATTGGCTTTATAGAGGAGGAATGTTGAATTATATTATCATTGTAAAGATAAAAAAAAAAAAAAAAAAGATCAAGTACATGCATTTGCATAATTTGCCATCTCAGTTTCTTCTATTGCCTTTAGGTCTTTCTTATCTATTTCTTTGTACTGTATTTTTGGTGGGTTTTTGTTGTTGTTGTGTTTTGTTTTGTTATGGTTTTGTTATTGTTGGTGGTGGTTTGGTTTGGTTTGGTTTTTGGGTTGGTTTTTTTACATCATTAGATATATCTGCAGCTAGTCAATAGATTTTTTTCGTTTTGTTTCAAATTTTTACCAGGCATTCCTACCAACAATTATCACCAACTTTCCACTCCAACATAATTCCTTTTTTGCACCTTTCTATTAGAAAACAACATGCAAACTATCCATCCCTTTTCCTATCAAAAACCTTCATGTGCTGTTTGATTTGACATAATTGCCTTTCAGACTTTCTCAGCCCAGCAGTGACATTCACCTATTCATTAAGATTGCTGTTTCTGAGATCTAGGCAAGAGACAACAACTCACATCTTCTGATTGCAATGCTTAAAATTAATATTTTACTTCTCCACTTCTTTTTTTCCTCCACTCTTTCCCCTATTTCTCTCTCCCTTTCAGCTTCCTTCCTCACAGACAAAACCTCTTATATTATTCAGGTCTCCATTACATACTACCTTTTCTTTTTGTTTGTATGTGAGACTTTGAAGATCTGTAGCTCTTTTCAATGTTCAAGGTCTTTGGATCCTCTGCTTGTATGCAGTGCTATGCTACTTGAATTAGTATTATCCTTCAAAGACCAGTATTTCACAGCAACAACAGACACCATGTAGTGTGCTTTGTTAAAGCTGTTATTTCCAAAATGCTTTTTTTGTTTTCACATGCTTTCAGTCTTTGCAACTAAAAGAAATGTTTGACTGGAAAATTGCCATGTCGTCAGCAATGAATTTTGCATTTCCTTAAAAGAACAAGATTTAAACACAGATTTGGAGAGCTTTTGTTGTTAATGTTATTGTGATTTCTTTTCTTAATGAGCAGAGCCAGAAGTCTGATGTGATAGATGTCGCAATCTAGAGTAAATGGAAGAAAACATGAATATATAAACTTTTAAGGTCAAAAACGTGTTAAATATTCTGGATACTTTAAAAGAAGTGACTCCACATTAATGACATTTCTAATGTAGTCTTCCAAATCATGGCACTCCTTTATTTCCAAATAAAACCCAACAAATATCTATTAGTAGAAGCTCTGCATGGAATCTTAAAACAATGTTAAAATAGGGACACTGAAAATAGCAGGGACACTGATTGGGCTTATGTTTTCAGTTCTTGAACAAGACATGTTTAAAAGCAAAGAGTCTTCCCTTCTCTTCCTTTCCCCTTCCCTTTCCCTTCCCATACCTTCCCATCCCAAATCTTCCAACTCCTTCCCTTCCCAAACCTTTCCTTCCCCATTCCCTTTCTCCTTTCCCTTTTGCACTTTCCCCTTTCTCTCTTTCCCCTTTCCCCCTGTTCTTCTTATCCCGAAGCAGGAGGGTTTAAAATACAGTTAATTCAGTATTTACATACTTGAATTCCTTTCAGACTCTTAGGTAAACGCCATCTGGTCCTGATGATTTGTTACTTTTTATCAATATGTCTAAAATCTCCTCTGCTGACACTTCATTTTGAGACTGACAGTCAAACACAAAGAAGTAACAGAATTTCCCTTATTCACAGTGAACATGGATAAGAAGAATTCATTTTCCTTTTCTGCTATGACATTATCTTCCTTGTATGATTCTTTTACATCTTGGTCATTTGTAAATCCTATAAACTCTCTGGCAAGTTTTTTTGGTTTTGATGGATATGAAAAACTTTTTATTAATACTTCTTTTATTTTAGAAACTTTAACAGCTTGTTTCTCACACTAATCTTTTCATCCTATTTTTATTAAGTTTTAACAGTTGACTCGTCCGCAGTCAAGCTTTTTTGCTATTTTCATTGAGTGCACATGCCTTCCATTTTTTGAAAGATATTGATTTATTTCTAAACTAAACTGGAGGCGGGGGGGGGAACTTCTCTTTGAAGAATGACACAAAAGAAAAAAATATGGGGAAAAGAAGAAAAAAAAGAAGAGCTTAAAGGAATGAATTTCAGTGGATAAGGAAATAAAGAATATTAATCATATAGTTAAATTTAGACTATTTCTCATATCAGGTTATGAAGCAAACACTTGCTTCAAGGATGAATTTTTTAATTCCACCTAAGTATTTGTTGCAATGACTCCTTAGATGAAGGCCATTATATATGTTGTATTCTCCTCCATAACACTATTTTCCATAACATCCCTGATGGCAGCTTGAGGAAAGCAGCCCACCTTTATATGGCAACACAAAGGTGTGTCTTGGCTACTTTGGAGCATTTGTACTTTATGGTCTGATTGTTTCATTCATAAAATTTTCCAGTAGTTCAGAGCTCCTATAAGGGTACCAGCCAGAAGATCCAGTTATTAGAATTAAATTTCACAACAATCTGGAACCCGCAATGCAAAGTGTCAGGTTTTTAAGTCCATTTGGAAAGGCCTCTGATTTTTTAAACCTTATGCAGCCATTCCCAATGGAATGGAGAGGAAACAGGTTTGGAAGTAGAAATGAATAAATGAATAAAGAGTATCCCTGGAGACTGAAGTGAAACCTGATAATTTCATATGTGGAATGCAATTCAGTGAAAGAGTTTGCTAATGCTGACAGCTATTATCTGTTTGTTTAGGATTTAGGCTGTGGTTTATTTGGGATTTTTTGTTTGTTTTTTTGTTTCAAAGTCTTGTTTTCCACAACAATATTTAAAACAGTGTCATAAAGCTTGTCAGTAATGCTAGCTTTATATTAGGACTCTGCTGCAAATCAAATTGGAAGTAAAATATAAACAATAATTGCATATAAATGCAGATCAAGATTTTTTAATGTAAGGATTTAAAGGCAGTCACAAAAATGACATAACCAACTAAATGAAACACCAAGTTTCTGAAGGGCTAAGCACCTGTGGCTCCTGGTTTTATTGATCCAAACTGGGAATGCCTAGTGGTTCTTCAGAAGTTCTGTTCTTCTGTTTGTGCTTATTAAGAGTTTGTGGTTCTGACTGTGAAATTCGTGTATTTAGAGTTAGAAAGAACACAGCCTCTTGGTGTTCCAAAATATTTTGCCATTTCTATTATAATACTATTTAAAACAAAAACAAAAAACCAACCAAAACCCCATATTTTCCTCTAGCTACCTCTGCTAATGAATTTAATTGATTTCATGCCCTCCCTTTACCCACCCTGTCACTCCCTGTGAGATATTTTCTTCATTTGTCTAATGGGAATGTTCCATTATGAGGTGTTTGAAGGTAATTCATTTCATTGCTCCTTCCTTGCAAAACTCACTGAAATTCACACATTCCCGCTTTTGTAGAAAAATTTGCTGGACCTAGAATATTCTTACTATATAATAGGGTGTCTGTCTGTGAATGTGAGTGGAAAGTGGGAGACCTGCTTGAGCAGTGGAGCATACAATGTTCTTGAAAGTACATGCCATTGATTACAATTATGTCCTTTCTAGAAGGGAAAATAGTTTGGATTTTGAACTTATGGAGCAGATACTATAACCTAATAATACCACCTATTTCAATCACAAACTGCTAGTGGCAAAAGCAGACTATTATCCAAACTCTCATAAATGCTGTCATAATGGATGTCCTGAGTTTTTTAAATAGTACAAGAGATAAATAATAAGATGAAGAAATTCAAAGTTCTGGGGAAATACAAGTATCTCAATGTTAGTATTTTTGCCATGAATCAGAATGAAAAACTGAACTACAAAAAAAAAAAAAAAAAGCATGGAATGTAATTTTCCAAAAATATTCAATTAGAATGAAACATTTTTTTAATCTCTTTTTTTATTGAGCTTTGTTTGTATTAAATCTGAAATGCCGGATTTCATGTTGCTTGCCTTAACTTACTGGACTCTGAACCATTCAGGCAAACTGGCACTCATTCTTTTCAATGACATGTGCTCCTCCAATAGACTATGTCTTCATAATGTACCAAATGATATGTGAATGCTGAAAAACTGTATCACTCAAAGCCTCAGTTCATTTCGAAAAGATAGCTCATCCACCCATAAGTAAGTATAGGATAATCAAAATCATACTTTCCAGTATTCTGTGAAGCACAAAAAGAAAAATTCTTTTAGGAAAAGAACTCTTATCAGCAGGAAAAGTGTGAAGTATAACCTTCTCTCCATGTTCCAGTGATCTCTATGATTTGTCAAATATTCTGCTCAACTTTTCTGATTCTGTAATGGCAGTTCACCAAATAGATGTGGGTAATTCATACTTGTTTTCATAGAAATTTTCTTTTGTATTCAAACATATGTTATAAAAAACAACATAGGACTTGAAACTCTTCATTTGTTCTGGTAACTGATTAGTTCATGATATTTATTTGTATACTAGCTTGCACAGTTGCGTTTAAATAAGGCTTCCTAAGTGGTACCACAAAATAAACAATCTAGAAACATCAACAAATAACTAACAGTAAGAAGGTGAAATCAGTTTCAAGGTTGGGAGAGGGCTTAAAAAAGACTTTCCCTGTAAATCTGTCCAGTTTACTGATAAATCTAAGTAAACTGCCCACATAGGCATGAGGCAGAACTGCTATACATCCCAGGACTTTTGTTTCTCAGGTTTCACCTGAATAACAACGCAACTGTTTCTCCCATCCTTGGCATTGACTGTTGCTCCTGTAATTGCCTTCTCTGTTATGAGCCCTTTTTTCCCCTTCCCCTATAAAAGAAATTACAGCTTGTGTCTGTAGAAGATAAAACCTGAGTAACTGCTGTACCACAGAAATGCAGCAGGTTTTGCAATAATACGAAGAAGGGAAGATATGCGACTTGTGGGCAATTAAATACATTCGACACAGCGGCCCATCGGAGAGCCACTTATTTTTAACTCCTTTTAGTTATTTCTCTTTAAAAAGGGCTTTAGCCCTCCAGCTTCTCTCTGAAGAAACTTTGAGACTAGCCATGACAGGATTCATGTTGTTAAGCCTGCTGGGTAGCGCCAGTACAAAACGTGATGACAGATTCACCCACAGAGAGAGCTGTCTTATTTATCCCCATGCTGGCAAACTGATGCACTCCTAGCAGTAGTGGCTCTCCCTGTAATCATTTGTATTATTATTTATAACAAATTACATGTCAAGGACACAATGGCAGATTGGTGCATCCCATTAATTTTTGTATGAGGGGTAGGGGGAAAAAAAGGCTATGAACCGTGACTAGACACACATTGACAATTTATTTTAACTGTGAAGTGAGAAGTTCACTTCTCATTTAAACTTTTATGAAGCAAATAGAGAAGGAAAGAGACAGACTTAAGAGATGGGGCTGGGGTGGAGGGGGAAAGGAAATGGGAGGCTGATGCTTGGAGAAGTGTCTGATATGGATATGAATCAAAATAATACCTTTAATACCATATCTGCTAAGACAAAACTTTTCTGGAAAAATGCATATGTTTCAAGAGATTAGGTGATGAACAGTTAGGGTTAGGGAAGACAGTCTCTACTGATGAGCACTAGTAGCTGATGTGTATTTTTTAAGAGATTGGAGGTAACATTCTCTGTGTTTAACAAGCAATTGTTGTAGGTCGTCAGTTGCATTTTATGCAAGAATTATTCTGTGAGAGATTCATGACAGGAATACATCCTAAACAAGGAGAAGTGGAGGCAGAGGCAGAACTGAACAAGGTTTAAGCATCACAATGTGTTTAGTAAGCAACTGAGTGCAGAGAAGAACAACAAAACTTTTGTGAAAGCACTAGGGATAAGGAGAATGAAAGCTTGAACTCCGTGGTTTGTGTAACGTAAAAGGTCACACAAGATGATTGTAATTGTCCTTTTTGGCCTTAAAAATCCATGAATCAGTGAATGAATGAATGAATGATTCTATGATTCTGGAACAAAAGCTGAAACAAGGTTCAAAGATTGCAGGTCCAAAGTCAAACTCATCAGTGAAGACTTATGAAAGACATGATTGATGACTAACCTTGTCCTTAGATTGTACCTGAGGCTACTGCTTTTAAAAGTGACACTTGTCACTTTACCATCTTACCAGGAGGAGAAGAAAAAATATATATAATCTTTGTCAACATCAATTTTTCCTTCAGGTTTATTGCAATCATAAACTGTACTGCACAATGAAAAAATACAGTGTCACCTTGGGTCCATCAAACTTGACACTAAAAGGTTAAATGAATTTCTTAGCTTAGCTTGTTCCAAAGAGGAAGAGTATCCACATGATACACGATGCACAGACTAATGCTTCTTTTTCTTTTCTTTTTTCTTGCAGTTGCAGACAAAGTTTACAGACAAACAACAGACACTGCATTCAGCTCAGCAGCATCATGGTAATTGTATCAATATGTTCCAAAGATTTGAAGGTTCTTACAGCGGATGATTTGCAGTGCTAAGCATTATGGTTCCAGAGAGATTCACAGATTGAAAGTTGGTACATACAAAGTGGCAAGCCAGTCAACTATATTATCTGTGCCAAACTGGGTGGAGTTGTCCTCAGTGAGACTGTTTATAACATGCTAGGCTAAGCATTTCCTTTTTCTTCTTCATTTTCAAACCCAGTCTTATTACATCTCTTTCTCTTTTTCTCCTTTATCACTCCCTTGGCTGTGCTGCTACACTCTTCAACTCGACTGTTCTTTTAAAATTCTGCAACTGCATAGATTTAAGATAAGAACATTGAGAGAAGGATGGGCTGTTTATGTCTATATGGGAACTGGTGAGAAACTTTACAAGTTTCCATTTGTTTTTTTAAAGTGAAAAATAAATAATGCTTGAATGCTCCTGGCATCAAGATGTAGAATATCTTGCATCCTGCAGTCCCTGCTATCTTCTGGAGGGAAAACTAGTCAAACTCATCCTGGATCAGAGAAAGTATATATTGAGAAAAGATTCTGCTGGTGAGAAAGACACCAGTTTATAACTAATATAACAAAATGATGACTTTATATCACTGTTTAAATAGCCTGAGAGTTTTGTTGCTTGGTTACAAAATTTTAGAGAGGAGAGAGGCAAAACTCTGGTACTAGAACCTTGTAAGTATGTAGCTGCTGGCTTTGGATTCATAAAAGGTGTATTGCATGGAAAGCAGAATGAAAAAAAAAAAAGTAACTTCAGTTAGGGGATTGGTTCCCACAGCATTTGTGAGCTCCACTCTGAGCTTTGTACCGGGATCTATATGCACCTCTGTTCACTTTTTTGAAAGGTCAGACATGCCACGAAAACTAAACACTTAAAGTGCATATGCCACTACATACCTTCAAACAACTGCTTATGAATCTAAAACGTGGATGGAAAGAAAGTTTTGCAGGATATTCATATACACTAGTAACAGAAGATAAGGAAAAAGCTGAGGTTCTTAACACCTTCTTTGCCTCATTCTTTAACAAAGAGACTAGATATCCTCAGGACAACTGGGCTTCTGAGTAGGTAGGCGGGGAGGGGGAGCAGAATACCGCTCCTGTAATCCACAAGGAAGTAGCTAGTGACCTGCTGCGCAACTTAGATTCCAACAAGTCTATGGGTCTGGATGGGATTCATCCTAGGGTGCCAAGGGAGCTGGCGGAAGAACTGGCTAAGCCATTCTCCATCATTTGTCACTGATCCTGGTGAACTGGGGAGGTCCCAGATGACTGGAGGTTGGCCAGTGTGACTCCCATCCACAAGAAGAAGTGGAAGGAGGATCTGGGGAGGATCTGTCAGTCTGACCTTGGTGTTTGGCAAGGTTATGGAGCAGAGCATCCTGAGTGCCATCAAGGGACATACAGAAGACAACCAGGGGATCAGGCCTAGCCATCATGGGTTTAGGAAAGGAAGGTCCTGTCTGACCAATCTCATATCTTTCTATGACTGAGTGACCCACCTAGTGGATGAAGGGAAGGGTGTGGATGTCATTTACCTCGACTTCAGCAAAGCTTTTGAGACAGTCTCCCACAGAATCCTCCTGGAAAAGCTGGCAGTCCACAGCTTGGACAGGTGCACTCTTCACTGGGTTAAAAACTGGTTGGATGACTGGGCATAGAGAGTGGTGGTGAACAGTGTTGCATCCAGGTGGTGTCTGGTGACCACTGGTGTATCCCAAGGATCAGTACTGGGCCCAGTCTTATTCAACTTCTTTATTGATGACCTGGATGTAGGGATTGAGTCTACCCTCAGTAAATTCTCAGATGACACCAAACTGGGCAGGAGTGTCGATATGCCAGAGGGTAGGAAGATGTTGCAAAAGGAGCTGGACAGGCTAGGTCAATGGGCTGAGGCCAATGGGATGAAGTTCAAAAGGACCAAGTACAGGGTTCTGCACTTTGGCCACAATAACCCCATGAAGTACTACAGATTGGGGGAGGAGTGGCTGGAGAGCAGCCCGGTGGAGAGAGACTGGGAGTTCTGGTTGACAGCCAGTTGAACATGAGCCAGCAGTGTGCTCAGGTGGCCCAGAAGGCCAGTGTCATCCTGGCTTGTATCAGGAATAGTGTGGCCAGCAGGACTAGGGATGTGATTCTCCCCCTGTACTCAACACTGATGAGGCCTCACCTCAAGTACTGGGTACAGTTCTGGGCCCCTCACTTCAATAATGATTTTGAGGTGCTGGAGCGGGTCCAGAGGAGACCAGTGAGGCTGGTGAAGGGACTAGAAGGGAAGTCTTATGAGGAGAGGCTGAGGGAGCTGGGGTTGTTTAGCCTGGAGAAGAGGAGACTCAGGGGGCACCTTGTCACTCTCTACAACTACCTGAAGGGAGGTTGTAGTCAGGTGGGGGTTGGGCTCTTCTCCCAGGCAACTAGCGACAGGATGAGAGGGCATGGCCTGAAGCTGCACCAGGAGAGGTTTTGGTTGGATATCAGGAAGCACTTCCTGACAGAGAAGGTGATCAGACATTGGAATGGACTGCCCATGGAGGTGGTGGAGTCACCATCCCTAGAGGTGTTTAAGGAAAGACTGGATGTGGCACTTAGTGCCATGGACTGGCCAATGTGGTGGAGATAGGTCATAGGATGGACTTGTTGATCTCAGAGGTCTTTTCCAGCCTCAGTAATTCTGTGAGTCTGTGAAGACTCCCAGAGCATTTTTGCCAGTGCCACGATGGTGGATAAGTGAATCTGAGAGGTGTGGTGTGGTACCTGTAGGAACCGTTCCATCCGGCAGGATGAGTGCTCAGGGCCTGCACCATCATAGCCATGGGGAAGAAGAATTACTATCCCACTCTGCAGAAGCCATTTGGCCTCACCTAAAAACACACAATGAGGAGGAAGGAAAGAATGATTTCTACAGAACATAAAGCTCCATAACACAGATTTGCATAAACTACTCAGGAAAAAAGAATAGCTGATTTCCACACAATTAAATGCAAGCCTGAGATACGCTGCTGGCATTTAGCCATGAGACTTACAACAGTGAAACAGCACACATAAGATGACCTGAAGTTTCTGAAATTACCATATAACTTTGGGCTTCCACAAGACAGAAGCCTCCATGCAAAGCATCTGAAGCAGTGAAGGTTTTAAAACTTACCCTAAAACATCACCACAGTATGCAAGAATCCTCTTAATGGAACTGTCCTCCTGACTAACAGGGGTCCTCAAAGGTAACTCTCTTCAGCAAGAAAAGCCCTAACCATAATTCACTGCATATTTTCTGTGTATCTTGTCATCTGGTGCTCTGCAGGTGTGACCCAAGCAGCATCCTGTGAGCCAGTCCTAGCTAACACAGCAGTACTAACTACAGGCTACTTCCCCTGGGCTCCACCAAACCTCCTGCGCCATTTAATAAACCCAGAAGGTAATTCAACCCAGCCTCAATTACTTGTTGAGGACTGGTGGTATGAGGGCCTCTGAATTTCCATCTATGATTACAGAGAGGCCTTACTGAGGCTAGATGCCAAAACTCTGGACACTTAACACACAAAGAATTGCACTCTAGAACTCCATCTTATCATTTTCTCAGCATTTTCCAGCTCAGAGAGGCCTTTTAGTGATATCTGAGCACTCAGGAAACATGTTAGCATCATACTTAGAGTCTGGCTGGAAGGTGTTGTGGCAGGCTTGTTTGTTTGGGTTTTTTTTTTAAATAATCCCTATTTTCCTTCTGTATTGTTCCAGGAATTTTTCAGATGCCTCATGAAGGAAAGGTACAGCCCCAAAGCTATCAGAGTAAAATAAAGGCGTGGGGAAGAAAGGCCTTTAATATAATCAACTGTCCTTTTGCAATGACTGTCTTCTGCCAAGGGTGGGGTGTCTTTCAATTACCATGGATTGTCTGCAGAGAAAAGCTGCACAGAAGTCAGGACCACACAGGCAAGCTCACGTGACTTCTTGAGAAACAGAATTCTTTTCTCAACATGTTGCCATTTAAAGGTGAAGGACTTTCTAAAAATGTGCTTAGTAGAAATGATTCATTTTTAAATATATTAGCTCCTTGTAAACTCACCTCCAGAGATGAAAGTGTCAAATATTATCTGTGCTCCATTAAAGAAGTCTCCAAACTGAGCTTCCCAAATTGGCAGTAACTTAGGGCTCTCAATACTCATTCCATATTCAAAACCAAGCACAGCTTCTTCAGACAAGGGACTGTTACTCACCTAACAAAAGGAAATTGTTGGGAGGGGTGGGTGAGGAAGAAGACAACCCAGGGTTAAGAACCTTTGGAACCAGGCACATCAGTGCTAGGCACACTGAGGACATGCACTCCTAAAGACAACTGATGGTCACCTCTTTTTTGGCTTTTGAATGAAGACAGTGACAGGGGAAAGAACAGCAGCTGATTTCTCAAGGAAAAGCAAAACCCCTTGTTAGGTTTGTAAAGAGGGTGATTACAGAGAATGGAGGTGCCCTGACAGTTTTTACCTATCTGTACTCTTGCCAGAATACACAGGCTCCTATGTCTCAGCAGCTTTAAGATATGCATTCTGTTTTGGCACAACTTGAAGAAGGTTGTCTTGTGGACCACAGAACCTACCTCTAGGAAACCTTTCTGGTCTGGGGCCATATGATTCAGAGGAATGTAGGTATCATCTGTCTCTTGGCAAACCAACATCGCGTGTCGCTGGCTAAAGGTTCCTCTGCCAACGTCTTGTCCACTCAGTCTGATATTAAACCCTTGCCAAGGAATAAACAAAACACTGGATTAACAAGTCATGTAAACAGAGAACATGAAGGACAACTCCTGACTTCTAAAATATTAATTCTCTTGTTACTTCTCCTCTTGGATTTCCCCTCATCATCAATGTCAAATCTGAGACAGAACTCTTAACCAGCAGCAGCTCCAACTCACAAGCACAGAGATACTCAGACATTTTTTTTCCTCTCTGCAGCCAATTTACCAAAGCACACTGCAAAAAACGTGCATTCTGCATCATATGTAAATGGAGATAGGAATTCAGGAGAGAGAGGAGGGAAAAGAAACAGTGGTACAAAACACACTCTAGAAGTACACGGGAGGCCCCACCGATGTCAGATGCATCGCTCATGTGCTTAGCTCTGTGCACAGATGGTTTTGGGGAGTGAGAGGAAGCAACGACTCTTTGAGGACATTTAGTACTCAATCTACAAATACTGGTGACACACAGGGTTAATATTTACCTTCTCTTAGTGCCATGCAAATGCAAATTGTCAAATGTATACATTATATCAATCTTTAGACTTAGAAACACCTAAGAGGTGTAATGTTGCACCTTAACATCAAAGCAGAAGTATTTTATTGTCTGCTGTCTAGTTGCCTCTTACCTTGGCTCATCAGGGAACCAAATGCTAAAGTTTCAGCTGTTGCCCAGTCCAGCTTTTTTCCTTCCTCCATTTTTTGAACTCTTGACTAAATAAGTAAACAAGGAAAAGTTACTGTTTTGACTTTTTCCATCTGTAGCTCTTTTGTTAGAAGCTAGAGGGGAAAAATAAAACACTACGGGGAGAAATGCTATATTCCTGCAGCCAGCTTGGGTTGGTTTGGAATACAACAGGCTTAGCACATCCTGAATGAGGCTGCCCTGAGGATTACACAACCACGGACGACCCCCATGTTCACTTACCAGCCAACAAACTGTGGACTGACAAATTGGATCTTACTCTGAAAATATTAAAAATTCTTAGCACAGCACAGGGTGTACTCTCAACAGACTTCTCGTTTGTCTGGTTAGCAGTGATGAAAGATACCAGGCATAATTATTTCAGTCTCCAGAACTGTCCCCAGCTCTGGCCTGCAGAACTGCAGATGAATGATCCTACCCAGCTGTGGTGCTCTTGCCTTGGGCTGGGAAGACAAGAAGTTCAGTCTCCTGAAATATTCAGCTCGTGGTCTCTCTATGGCTGCCAACCAGACATCTGCTCGTGGTCATCATTTATCAAAGGGAGACGTTCACAAACCCAGACCCACCCAATTATTGCACAGAAACTTATGAGCTATCAAAAACTGACTGTCAAACTTGGCCACATGTGTATGCTTGTGTTTATATATATCAAATGTAAACACTCACTCCTAGCTTTAGGAACTGTGTACACTGTTACCAAGTTCCTGATTCATTCTCTCACAAAGTACTCATTGTAATTATGAAGTATATAAATTATAGTAATTTATCATAATAGTTTCTGTTACTTGTAAGAATAATAAACTGTATTTTCTATAAACATTTTTCTTCATTGCAACAAAATACTGTTGACATACAAATTAAGTACATGGTCAGATCTGGGGGAGATGACACATCTTTCTTCAAAACTGGAAGAAAAATGGCATAATCTCAGCCTCAAAAAAAGAGCAGGCTGTTTTCCCTAGAGAATACTATGCTGTTCTTTAGCTGGCAGCCTTTCTGTGTTGAGTTTTTTCCTGTAACAGGTTGTATCTTTGAGCAATGGGACTAGAAGCATCATTATCCCCTACTGACCTGCGCGTAGGTCTTCAGGAGATGGCTGTGCATCTGGAGTTCTTCAGGCACCTCTACAGACTTGGCCCCAACAAACTGCAGGAGCGGTAAAGGCACACCTGTGTCCCAGGTGGTGATCTTAGCCGAAGGCTCCACGAAGCCTTTCCAGTGAGCCTGCAGGTTGGTGGGAGGTGGACTGTACAAAGTCATGTTGGCAAGATGATCGTTCAGTTTAGAATAGTACGTCGTCTTTATCTCAGACACTTCAGCCTCAGTCATGAGCCCAGCAGCTGTCAGGTGTTCTGCGTATGTGTCCGGGATACTCTTACGGGATCTGTCAGGGAGGGAATCAAACCCCACAGACATTAAGCCTGACAACAGTGTTACTACAGAACGTGGAAATACCACCTTAATGCTGTCAGGTTCCACAGAAAACTAAAACAAATGATGCCCTAGGTACACTGTACTCATTTGCATCAAGTTTACTTTCCTGGCATTTCCAGAAAGATGAACAATTCTCTTGGATATGTGTTTTACAGTATTTATTTAGTTAGTTTTGAAGTGCCTATAGTTGCCAGTTACAAGTAAAAGCAAGTAAAAAACCCTTCCCAGTTAGGCTGACTCTGTGTTATCATGCGTATTTTCTCCAGATAAGCTGACAGTAGGTTTTCAATATTAGCTGAGAACCAAGCCACCCATTTGATAAATGCTTCACCTAAAATAGCAGAATTCACGGGCCAGTAAAGCTGTTTGTGTATTTTTCTTCGAGGATAGGGATGTAATCTGAATACACTCAAATGCTCATACAGATGAGTCCCCTTTGGAACCAGCTGGACCAGGCAGAGAGGAGACAAACATCATAGTGGCCTCCTGCTCATTCTCCCACATTATCTACACTTCCCTCTGGCAAACAGAAGACAACTTTGCCTTCTGAATACTTGCGATCATGAGGTTGAAATCCAAGGGCTATGTGCATGCTGCATATTCAAGAACCAACAAGACTAGTGGCTACCTTCATTAACAGCTCATTATCAGACTCACACCTTAGTCAAGGCCTGCTGACAAGACTTGTTGGTATGGCAAGGGATCTTCATTACGCAGAGACTGGCAGTAGCAGGTGACACTGAGTCGGTGTAGAAACAAGTACATTTTGGGTTCCCTCATCAGGTGGTATTACCCTTACCTGATGATCTTGTACATGCTGGGGTTGGTGAAGAAAGGCTCATCAAGTTCATTGTGGCCCCACTGCCGGTAGCACAGCAAGTCTACGATCACGTCCCTGCGGAACTGGCGTTGGTACTCGACAGCCAGTCGCGTGGCACGGACAACTTCTTCAGGATCATCCCCGTTCACGTGGATCACTGCACATCCAATGATTTTACCTGCCCAAGGATTCAAACCATCACAACAGTCATCACACCCAAGTCCTTCCAACTACAGCAGACACACACCCGCTCTGATGAAAACCACAGACAACTCACGTGAAGTGCACTTAAAAACAGAGCTAAAAAAGATGCTCTTTATCATGAGAGCTGGGGTAAGGAGCAGGAGTCTTCCCCAAAAGAAATGGCATTAGCCCAACCTGTTGTATTTGTCACAGGTTGAGCACAACTTCTTTGCCAGCACTAAATTCCCAGGGGACTTTCTATGGACAATTCCTGCATCTTCTTAATCTGGATGGAAATCTGTGGGGAATAGGAGAGAACTATTTGATTGCTTCTCTTTCAAACAAAAACTGAGTTTTGATTCCTTTTTATCCTAAGCTATCAGTACTATGAATTCATACAGGACAGAATAAAACCTTCTCCTTTGTTAGTAATCATTCTATCCACTGGTCCTCCAGGAAGAAAGGTCTCTTAATTAAAGAGAACACTGCCAAATTCAAATGCCTTAACACCCTCTCCTGTATGACAATCTGGCTGCAAATCTTCCCAGCAACAGAGTGCCTCTCTTGTACTTGATCTGCCCAAATTCAGGGAAATTTAGATACTTCAGCCGCTCCTCGCCCACATCAAGTTTCCCTCCCTAGCAAAATCCTGAAGCTCAAATGGGTAGTGCCCCACAAAAAACTTCCCACAACACAAAAACTGCCCAGGGAAAAAGTAATAACAACACATGCTATCTACTTTATCAGATTTACTGAATCTACCCGTTTGGTTTGATGAAACCATAGGACAAACACAAACCCTTGATGTTAAGTCTTACAAATGTGTATTAGTATATTTTTAATTACAGGAGACATAAACAAGAAAGACCAGTCTAAACCAAAAGCCTTCTAGTTTAAGCTTAGAAATGGCATGAGTCTCATCTTTCAATTAAAAGCTCAACAAGCTCACCTGACAACAAACAAAACAGAAATATAAAGGAGTAGCTGACTTATAAATCTTGCTCAGAAAATACACTGGAATGATTTTCATTAAATTGAACAAGATCTACTTAAAATACATCTCTTACACGCTCCATCACAGTACATGTGTCATAGAATCATTGAATTGTCAGGGTTGGAAGGGACCTTAAAGATCATCCAGTTCCAACTCCCCTGCCATGGGAAGGGGCACCTCCCACTACAGCAGGTTGCTCAGAGCCCCATCCAGCCTGCTTTTAAAAACTTCCAAGGATGGGGCTTCCACCACCTCTCTGGGCAACCTGTTCCAGTGTCTCACCACCCTCATGGGGAA
>WTSP01019297.1:10990-26608 GCA_025331215.1 Actenoides lindsayi | reverse complement strand
TTTGTTTGTTTGTTTTCAAAAATGTCTTTACAAGTTAATGGAGTTGAGCCTATCAATTATATGGCTGAACAGATAGTATGTGAATATTTTTACAACTTTTTCTCTGCTGAAATTTTGGAAATTAAAAAAAAAGTGAAATTTACAGCTCACCACCCAGAAAACCAAACAAATCCAAAGCAACAACAGTAAGTAAACAAGAACTTCTGTTTGAAAACTATTGCACAAGCACATTCAATTTAGAATTAAATTACATTCTTACAACCATAAAGGTCTTTTTTTTTTATATTTTTCTTTTTTTTTTAACTGTCTTGAATCCTCTGAAGTTATTTGAGTAAATATAGGTTTCAGCCAATTTGTAAAGCTCACATTTAATCTATTATTTGAAAGAGAGCAGTTATATCTATACGTAACTTTGAGCACTTTCTTAAACAGCTGGAGTTAAAAGCATTAAAATACACAAATATATTTCAATACTTTCTTAACTGAATGTAGAGAATCAGGATGAAACACTCTGTTGTTGCCAGGAACTGACCTTTCCTGGATTTTGTTGCAAAATGAATTAGCAATCTTGATGGCATTCTCCATGAGCTATCTTGTTTGAATTCCTTCAGTTTCACATATTCTCTGTGGTTCTTAGATTGCCACAATTTATTGCAATAGATTAGACCAATGTAAAATCTGATGCACATCTTACTGGCAGGAGCAATGTGTAAGAGTTGTTATCCATAAACTTCAGTAGAGTTGCCAGCCCTCAATGCTTTAGATATAGGCAGCCCGATAGAGAACTTTACTCCAAAAGTGTGCAGTATTTCACTGTTATAACTCCATCATGGTCAATTAGCCAGACATGTTCCTGGCTTTTATCTTCAAAAATGATGCTTCTTGATTATTTATGTTTCCAAAAGCTATTATTGAGTAATTCAGTGTAGTGAAGGACTTCAATATGCTCTACCATTGTGACTGTAAATCCAGGTGTTAATACTCCCAAGTGGCTCATCATCTCACTGCAGATACCTAATAAAGTTGCCATTAGCTGGCAGTATACGCTGAAGAAAGCTATACAGCCAGCTGATCTTCTCATTAAAGAAAGGGCTACTGGAGAATTTGAGGAGATTATATGAGCTGTCCAAGTTTGTAAAAAGAGGAGGGGAAAGAACTAGAGAATGGTTATGTTCACAGATTGCTTCTAGGAACAATACTGGAGCAGTAACCAAAAATAGATGGAGAACAAAGAACCGATGTCTCGTAGAAGAGTAGACCATAGCTAAAGTAGTCATGCTCAGTTAGAAGTCAGGTATTGATTCTCCGGTCTTGCTTCAGAGAACAAATTTGAAAATCATCTGATTCTGATAAATTCAATGTAATTTAAATTATCTCCTGAAAAGGTAGTCCTGAAGAACTCACTGTCTTTGACTGAGAGAGGAAATTTAGGGTAAGTGGATAAAATATTGCTAAGGAAATTGTTGATGACTTTTTTGTTTGCTACATATTAGATTTAATATTGTTGCTGTGATAACATCTTAGGATGCAATAATCTTGTTCGTATCAGGTGCAGTATAGATCAGGCCCAACTAAGGAATAAGTAGTAACAAAAGTTTCTGTCTACTGGAATATGCTACATGCAGAGACTGGAGAAGAATCTAAAATTTTAGTGTTTTTTCATTCTTTTCTAGTATCAGTCAACAGATAAATTGTCTCATTCTTGTGTCATCCTGCCTTTCAAGGACATTGATCTTCAGAGAACTAGAGATGCTTTCAAGTTCTTGGGCTAGAATGTCTGTCCTGGCTGTGCCATTAGAAAGAGTTCTGGGTATTCAGATTTTCTGTCAAACATCCTAGTTTCCCAGCAAAGACAACTTGGTCATGCAACCCACATGGTAACTGGAGTGCATTCTAATCAGGTGAAAGTCTGGACTGGTACTGAATGGTAAGTTGAAAGCTAACAGTGAATATGTCCTATAGAGAATGACTTCTTGATCTGGCCCAACTTTGTTCCTTTACTTCCAAGTGCTCAAGGGCTGTGTGAACCACGAGGTTGTCAGCATAAACACAACATAACCACATTTCTGTTCTGAATTTTTTTTCCATCGTTGTTTTTTTTCCGAACTTGTTATCATTACCTGCAATGAACAGGTATCCTAAGTCAAGCCCTCAGAAATGATAAAATGACAAAATTACAGTCTTTATGCTCTCTGAGTTTGCTGTCATATGTGTGGTGATACACTCCTGAACACACTATAAAAGAAAGTTCTTGCTTTTGGAGTGGCCACAGTTTCATTTACTGCAAAAAGGGATAGTGTTTTGGAGGTTGACTAGGTTTTTACAGTGGTGAAGTTCATGTGGATAAACACATCCCCTCAGAAAAACGCCAGAATACTTCTGCTTCTACAGTCAGGGCATGTGAAATCTGCTTCAGTGAAATGACTTGTTTGTGTGTTTTGTGTAAGGATCAATAACAGTAAAGGAACAATAGCAGACCTCATGCACCCAAAAATTTTCTCTCCTTGTCATTGCAAAAGAAGCACAAACCAAGCAAGCAGATAACACTCAGTGAACAAATGCAGCGATCTGAAATATTAGCAACACAGATTTTAATATGCTTCTATGTGCCTATAGGTGTTGACAGAACAGTTAACAAGAAGATCAACAGAAATAGCTGGAGTTGTTGGAATATTTTTTAAAACATTTGAAGTAAAGACTAAAATAAAAATGTAAAGGAGTGCGCATCTGAGGCAAACTTTTTGTTGCATTAAAAACTCCTGGGCTCTAAACCTGCTCATTCCAGATGCACAGCTGGTAGCCATTGCAACAACAACTGTAATTCTGTAATATCCTCCCATGTAGGCTGTTGCAGCTTGTCTGTTTTGCATCCCCTGTTGTGCCTTAGCCTCTTTTTACTGTTTCACTTTTTATCCTAAGGAAAAGTAAACATAGAAAATACATTATTTTCTGGATATTTATGCAGGTTGCAGTAGCAGATTTGCACTGTAGACATAGTCAGTTGGGACTGTAAGATACGTTAATATAGTATCTCAGGACTAACTTTTATGGTGTAATAAATTTTGATTTGGTTAATGAATCCTCTATAAAAGATTAACATTCATTTATAAATATTGATTCGAAGACTGTTGCTCTAATATTATATACATATAAATACAACGTTGGTGCTTTGAGAGCAGGATAGACCTCATATAAGAAGCACAGATTGCAAAAGTCTCATTTATACCCCTTTGCTCATTTATGAAATCTTCCCAAGGAATAAATTGTGGCTTCCTTGGCAAAACCATTGATGTCATACTCCAGCCACAATCAATAAAGTCTAAGAAAACCCACAAGCATTGTATTATAAAAGAATCTTTAAACATGAAGTCTGATGCATTCTGCATTTTTCCAAAAGTCTAGTAGGTCATCTGAGGTTTAAAAATGGCAAACTGTTGCTTTGAAACATTTTGGTATATGTACATACTAGATCTGATCAGAGAATGAAGTCTCTGTCTCAATGTTTTGATGTTCCAGTACTTTGACATTCATTTTCACTCTGAACTGGGTCAGAGAAATCACTGGAATTTTGTACAGAACATAAAGTGTTTTGGGGTTCCTTTGTCTTTGTTAAAAATAAATCAATTCAGAGTGACACCCTCAAAAAAGAAGAGCTTCTTTATTTACAATGGAAGCAAATCTCGCAAGTAAACAGTTCTGATATTTCAGCCTGTCCAACTTAGATGTGCCAAATTGCAATATATTGTGAAATAACTGTCCATTTTACATGCCGTTTGAAGTCAAATTAACACTTTGAAATGCAGTGCTTTAATGTGGCTCTCAATATGTGGTGCTTGCTCAGTTTGAAATGTCATTTGGGAAAGCAAAAGAAAAAATGTCAAAATCAAGAGAAAGTTGACTAAAATACATTTTCTTCTTGGAAATTTTCTTCTTTTTTCCAAAGGAGAGTGTTCCAGTTGACCATTTGTATGCTTCTGGTCTGTTTTTTGGGCTGTATTTTCACACCGACACAGCTACGAAGGAAAATGTGGGTTTCTACATATTCGAGGATGAACTTCGGGAAGAAAAGTAACACTCCCTGCACTTCTCACATCTCTTACGTGTACATTTTGGAAAGGTAGGAAAAGTCCTCTTTGAGCTGACAGATCATCCTACAGAGTCAACAGATAAGTCATTCTCTTTATCCTCCCACCTCCCAGTTATAGGATACAAGCTGGAAGTAGTGATCAGTTTGAACTGGAGGATATCAGGTGAGATTGATAAAAGAGATAATATCAAAGAATGATGCAATTGGTTTAAGTTTAAGATAGCTGTGTGTGGCAAAGAGGGAAAGAGATAGTGGCTGGCTCAGGAGCTCCCAAATTTGTTTCTGAATGGAAAGTGGGTATTGTAAAAATTTTCACCCCTTCCACATACAGGGTCTTCACAGAGCACAGACTATATCTTATTACCTATGTTTATGGCAAACTTCAGGATTTGCTAAAAATCCTTTAAAAATGTCTCATACAGGGTATGTGACAAATAGACTATAATAAATGTTGATTTTAACTGTGATCTCTCTCATTTGTAAACAGCTTTACTGTCACAAGTCACATGGACTGGGAGAATGGCTACTTTCACAGAATAGCAGACTCACAGAATCACAGAATTATAGGGGCTGGGAGTGACGTCTGGAGATCATCTAGTCCAAACCCCTTGACAAGGCATGTTCACCTAGATAAGGACCCATAGGATCATGTCCAGGAGGATTTTGAATATCTAGAGAAGGAGACCCCACCTGGGCAGCCTGTTCCAGTGCTCGATCACACTGACAGGAAAGAAGTTCCTCCTCATGCTTAGATGGAGCTTCCTATGTTCGAGTTTTTGTCCATTATCTCTTGTCTACTTTGAGCAAAGAAACTTTGTAAATAGGATATGAACAAGGCTGGGCCAGTAAGAGCTGCATGAGGTTTGACATGAGATAAATGTAAAATCCTGCTGCTAAGACAGAAGCAGCAGCAGTACAGGCTGGGGTCTACCTTGATTAGCTATATCACTGCTGGTAGGACATTAGGATCCTGAGAGACACCAAATTTAACAAAAGCCATCAGAGTGCTCTTGCAGCTGTGAAGGTAAACTGTTTCCTTGCTCCATGGGCAAGAACATAGCCGGTGATTATTTCACTCCAGTCATCACTTGCTTGGATACACCTGGAACATTGTGTTCGTTTTTAGTTTGCTCCCTGCGCTAATATTTGCTGTGACAAACATGGACCCCAGGGTAGGACCACTAACCAAGATGGTTAAAGGACTGAAGAATTTGATTTATGTAGGGAAGAGGAAAATCTTTTTGAAGTGAGACCAATTAAATGCTGGAATAGGCTTCACAAAGAAGTGGTAGAATCTGCCTCATTGGAAATTCAGTTTGACAGGACCATTATTCAAAGGCCCTTCTCTTAAGAGAAGGACTTAAGAGGACTTCCTTCTCTTAAGAGAAGGAAGAAGTTAGACTGAATCTCCAGATAGATATTTAGCCTAGATTTTTCAATGACTCTATTCTATAATTCTAAATGTAATTATTTATTGGTTAATAGGTGTAACAGATGCAAGGACAAATAAGCAAGGCATTAATAGCTAAGAAAAAAGAAACTTGGTGAGCCTTTGCTTATTCAGTTGGGGAAAGATCATCTTCAACTGCTTTTAGGAGTACCTCAACAATACTAGGTTGCCACCTTTTAATTTTTCTAAGTTTTGCTTAGAGTTTTTTTAACTTTCTGTGTTAATATGTTTCCCCTTAAATCTTAACATAACTTTTCCTGTCTTACAGACACTTACAGTCCTTACACTCTGACTTTGTTTTAATCTCTTTTATTAACATATTGAAAGCTAATAACAATAACAGAGAGAAAGGTTGCTTTGTATATGTATATAGTTCAGTGTGAGTCAAAAAGTGTGTATATACTATTCTGGCATTCCTGAAGGAATTTCTCAGAAGTGTTTTTACTAGCTGCCCTTTGTGTGTCATTTTTATCTCACAAGATCATTTTAGTTGCAGTAGCAGGTTTAGAAACATCAATGCTCTTTAATCAACTTCAGAATACACGTGGCTATTCAGAAAACAGTGAAAAATGATCTCTGGAAGAAAAAGCCCATAATTAGAGCTTCCCATACAAAGCACAATGGAGTCAGTGGAAAGACATAAGCATTTCAAGTCTGTTGGCAAAACCAAGAAGAGTCATATAAAAGATGGAAGAAGGCATGATGGAAAGCATTCACAAAATGAATCTGTTTGGTAGAATAAGGAATATGACTACCTGCTCACACAAAGATATCACAAAACAGAGTATCTTTCCTATGATTCTTACAGCACCAAGGACTCATAGAAGGATAAAACCCAGAACAATATGCTTCTGCTTATTCAACTGGGCTGATGTCTGTTACACAAGATCACTGAAGTCAATAGGACTGTTTTGATATATATTACCTTCAGACATATTCTGAAAAATGTACACTTTACCCTGAATAGAAGGCATGATTACCTACACAGTGCATTAGCAGGCTCAGTACCCAGACAATTCACACTGAAGTGATCTGAAGTCAGTCAGAAAAATTCATCTTAGTATTCATATCCTCGACAAACATAGATGAAGTCAGTTTTCTTACAACTATTACTAGGTACCAGCTTTTTGACAAGTTTTACGTCAATGTGATTAGAGTGCTACTTTCTGACAGCTACCATGGTTTATGTTGCTTAAACATTTTCACTATCTAATCTAGGAAGAGAAGCTAATTAGTTCTAAATATGAAAATGTAAGGCAAAGCTATCTTATAGTACAACCGTTTTTTATACCTTATTCAATAATTTACTTCAGATTCAAAGAACTAATAAAAAAAAAAAAAAAAGAAAAAAAAACTAAAATAGAATAGAAATGACAAGATATTAATTTCTTACATATAAAGTAGGTGGTTATATGCAATATTTTCCAAAAAACCCTCAAGACCCTTATGCCTTAACTTGTTCTTACAGCTTGATCCATTACTCCCTATGGACAGCAAACTATATGTATTAGTGTATTTATTAATATATTGTAATAGATCACCAGTCTATATTTCTTTAGCCCATCCTTGGTAACATATTCAGAACATTATTTAAAGCTCATTATTCACTGAAATAACACATGCAAAGGCACAAGTTGGTTATCTATGATATTTTATTAGAGTGAGCATTTCGGGATTTTATTCTCAGTCCCTCATCAACATAAAACATAGTAAAGAGTTCATAAATCTAATTAAGGATATTAGAATAAGGAAAAATCACTGAATATTTAGTTAGGATATGCAAGCCTCATGTACAAGCAAGCCATTAGAGGCAGTTATAAATGCCAATTGAAAAGCACTCAAAAACTGCTAGTTGGTGGGAGCACAACAAGACAGATGTAATGGTAGTCTGCAAGGTAGTATTGTTTTGCTTAGCTGTTTTTTTATGTGGCTTTTTTTGGTTTTTTTTTTCTTCCTCCTTCACCCCTGCCCACCCCCAAAGAGAACACTGGAAAGATAAAAAAGGTATATTCTGGGATGTTGTTCAGGTTTGGTCTGCCAGACAGTTAGAAACATAATCCTGTTTTAAGTTCTATAACAAGTGAGACAATAGTTGAATCTAGACCAGTGCCGTCCCTGAAGATAGACAGAAGCAGTACACAGGGAAGAGTACAAATATAAGTGAATTTTAGCTCTGTTTTTCTAGCTGTGATGATTCAAGGTGTTTGTGAACTCATAGGAACATTTGTTACCCACAGTATCCTGATGCAGTGAGTGCCACAGATTAAAGTTCCATAATTTAGCTAGGAAGCATATAACCATGTTTATAATTATTTTTTTCCCTCTTTTTCTTTTTTTTTCCTCTTTCTCTTTTCCTTTTAGTTTTCCTTTTTTTTTTTTTCTTTTCCTTTCCCTTTCCCTTTCTCCTTTCTTTTTTTTTTTTTAATTTATTTTCTAATATTTATGAACTGATATGATTATTTCAACTCATGCTTCCAATACTTCTATTATTGCTCACAGGGAATAATAATTTCCTATTTAACCTTTTCCATGTAATTCATTACTTTGTACTTTACTCTGAACAAATCCTTTACAGATTTTTTAAATATATTCAGTGTCGAGGTGTTCCTAATAAAACAAAGACAACCTAGATTCTTCCGTTTCCTAGGTGCTTAGTATCAACTTCAACACAAATTCAACAGCCAAGGTCCTGCACTTGAAAGTGATAAAGCCCTTAAAATGTAAGTCTAGTTCAGCTAGTTGTATGGACAGCTTTGCTAGAGTAGGATGGGAAAAAAGACTGGAAAGCATAGGTTACTTACTTGCTACAGCAAAGCACTATACTCTTCTGAAAATAACAGGAAAAAAAAAAATTCTATCACAAATTAGTTAGCAGTCTATTGTCTAGGGATTTGTCTTTAGATTTCTTTGATAAAGGTCCAAATCCTCACTCTAATTTGCCTCCAATTTGTGTTTCTCAAATCAGATTCATATTATCTTAATGCTCGAGAGAAAGACAAGGAGAAAAAGAGAAAGAAAGATTATTTGTATGAGTCAGTGGAGGGTCAATTGGGTGGTAAGAAATTGAAGTATATGTCTCTGTTTCTAGATAATTATTTTAGTCAATGTTTCTCTCACTGCAGTTCAAAATTCTCCAATGACCTACTCTGATGCAGAGACACATATGCAGTTACTGTCCTACACTTTCTGCGAAAATGATCCATGACTACAACACTGAGATCCTTATGCAAGAACAGATAAAGAAGCCCCTTGTTTGTGTGTTATGACTACAAAAGCAGCTCTTTGCAGCTTGTTGAACAGTGAAGAGACATACTGCGGAGACCTTGCACAGGGCCAATAGAAGAAAATTAAATACTCATGGGAATGTAGCTAGCTTTTGAGACACTTCAGCAGTAGTTCTGCATAGGTTTGTGACATAATTTATCAGGTTAGGTGCTTACACAAGCTGACAAGTGGTGAATTATCTTCGTTATTTTACCCTTGCATATTTGGGTCATGAAGCTTCAGATGTTCCAGTTTAACTCATTTACTTCCTATTCCTTGCAAGACAGTTTCAAAAGAGTATTCTCAGACATACTCCAATGAAGGTTTTGATGGCAAAACAGATATGGGGTGCCTGTATTTATGAATAAAGTTTCTTCAAGTCTGAGAACTGGAACTAAATCTGTGACTAAACACATCAGATTCTAGATGACTAATTACCATTCAGAACACCTGTTATCAATCTTCCACAATATAATATTAAATAAATGTACCTTTAGAGCAGTCATCAGTTCTAGTTTTTCTGATACTGTACTAAGATTGTTTCTCAGTCTAGATCCCAGCTGTTTGAACATGTATATCAAAACTGATATTCATAAGATAATGCATTTTGGAGCAGGAAAACAATATTGGAACAAAATCACTTTCAATCCACTGCAATTAGTAGGATTTTTTTGTTCTGCTTTGTTTTGTTTTTATGTGGATTTTGAGTTGTTTGTTTAAGGGTTTGGTTTTTGTTTGTTTGTATTTTTCCCCTCAGTTTTAGACTTTTATTTCATTATAGCTCATAATTCTTGAACAAAACATGACTGAAGTATTTTCAGCATCTGACCCAGCCACAAATGTACTTGCTCCATTATATTTTTTATTTTTTTTTTTTAATTATTATTTCTCTACGTAATATTTCAATTAAGATGTCCCCTCAGACTGCTCCAATCTAAGCGATCTCAAGCTCCTCTGCCTTCCATAGCCTTATTGGCTTGAAAAATAACAAACAAGTGTAAATGACATTTACAACTCTTAATTGGTGTCATTAGCAGTTCTTATTATTCAGCAGGACAAGCAGTGGCCTTTTATTGAGAATTCAGTGATGCACATCTGCTTTGAACTCATCAGACTTAAAGACAAGTAATAAAACAGATGAGTGAATGACTTAGGGCCTTATCCATCATTAAAGGGTGCTTGCAGAAGATTTATTTTTTTTTTTGCTTAAAAAAGATAGCTTTTGGGACCATGATCATAGAAGGGTTAATGCTTTTTTAATAGAAGTAGATCTTGAAATAATGATAATGTATTGAATCATTAATAATAACCTAAATTTTTATTGTTTGTCTTATAGCCAGTGTTAATTGCTATAAACCAGACCTTGAGGCAAATCAGAGGGGATTAGGTTTGCAATAGCATGTAAGTGTGAAAGAGCTGTTGATATTAGTAAAACTGAAGTTTGATCCTTCAAGTAAGTACTGCTGAGCACTCTAATTGATGTTTTAGATACCCAAGCCCAAAATTTCATTCTCCAGATTGCCTTTATTAGACCTTCAAACTGCAATACCAAAATTAATTCTTAAACTTTTAAATTTCTACTGTGAACATCTACATCTCTTCTGTGAAATATGCACACAACCAACCAATCTTTTAATGATATGGTTAGTGAGTTTCATTAAGCTCCCGTGGAATTAGTAAAGTAGAAAAGGATTAATCTAATTTTTCTCAAGAATCCTCCAATGGAGCAGCCACGTATGGTCCTTCCACGGTCTGTGACAGATGCTGATGGAAGGCAACTGATTGCATCTACCTTTGGAAGCTTTCTTAGGGTTCTAGATGACCTCATAGAAATACCATAGATGGATTTAGGGAACTGGTGTAGGGAACGTGGTCAGCTAAGAGGGCATACATATGACCAGATTCATTAATTTTAAAATAGCTTAGTCATCCTGTAAAGTCAATGGAAAGAGGCTCAAGAGACTTAAACATCTCATCCTAAAATGGGCAAACAAGATAAGTCAGATGAAATGTACTCCTGATTTACTTTTGAATATAGAGGATGGGTGTTCTGCTCAGATTTTATCGACCTCTAATGTCCATTATTAGATTTTTTTTATTTTTTTTTTTTTTAACAGCAAGCTCCAGAATGAACTGCAGTTCTAATAGATACTTCTATCAAACCAGTTTGAAACACCTTCACTACAGCTCTGAAATCAGTGTCTCATTTCACCCTGTGCATTTTCTGCTGTAGCTTTGCAGCTTTATGTACTGCTGTCTTGGTGTCTGATTCTTCCCATGCATTAAATACATTACCTAAATGTCTAATTCTCCATTTTATTAAGTAACAACATCTGAAACCTTTATGGAGCTAATCCATACTGGATACTATGGTAGTGGGATTCAGATAAATAGCACCTGGAGAAAAAAAATCTCAAAATGGATACATGCTTTTAAAACCGAGAAAAAATCAGCGAAATTTTGTTCATTTTGCGTAACACAGTAGTACACTGTAACTACAGCCAGGTGTGAATAAAAATTAAGTGACAATGACATGAAAAACCCTGCCAGAAAACTTAAGAGAAGTTGTCTCATCTCATTGGAGCTGTACACTCTAGCAGATAAATTACTGCCTAATCATTCATTACTGTGTTAACTGTCAGAGTGCTAACTATTGTTCCATATGAAAAATCCATGTCGAGAATCAAGCTTGAAAAAGTCGAGTTCTGTAATGAAAAGGAAACATTTTTTAAGCAGAACAGCTATATGACTCTCATATTACTCACCAAGAAAAACACTGCTCTAGTTCAGCTAATTTGTAGTGACATCATGCTGGGATATTCAAAGGTGTCTAAAGAAGTTAAATAACTGGCTCCTATTGACTTTCTTTGCAGCTACAATCCTGATCGGAACTTTTTATACTGCTTTTCTTTTAATGAAGGAAACAAGTGAGGGAAAGGATCATTTAACAGAGGGAGAGATTTATTTTTTTGGAATTTCAGACATTTGCAAAGATTTTGCTCAATGCATCAAGAAATGTGCTATTGTAAATAGCAATAATAATAATAGCCATGTATCTTATACTCTGTAGGAGTACACTCTAAACACCTGGTAGAAAATCGTGTTTATCTCTATTTTGTAGGTGAAAAAAATTTATCTGGGTCAACAAAACTCTACGACTGCTCCACAGGTGCCACCCTGTACACATACATTGGTAACTTTTCAGACATTCATGCCCTTGGTCAAGGTTACTCAAAAGATGTACGACACATTCATAATGAAATGATGGATTTGCCTGGGTCCCAAACTAGAATCCAACTAGTTCTTATCTTTGAGGAGCTTGATGATAAAACAAGACCATCCTTGAACTTGGCATTAGGCTACCACATGGCTTATACTCCAGTTAAGCACCATATTGATCTATTTTTAACCTCATAAATAAAGGGTGTTAGAATTCACAGTTATTCTTTAAAGGATGATGAATTAAATACCAAACTATATAAAGAAAAGAAAAATAACTGAAATTTTAGAATGTTTCAGACTTCAACCCATTAGAAAATAAAAGGATGTTGTTGTGATCAATACATGAAAAAAAATATTTCCATTTCTGAGGTAGTATGAACTTTTTTTTTTTTTTTTTTTTGAGAAAAAAAAATCAAAGACTTACTAAGGTGACTGAAAATGGATTCTGTTACTATGTAAGTGTTCTGAAACAATGAGATAACCAGCATCTGTAGATGTTTCAGAATCCAAAATGTATTTGTCTTGAGACTCGAAAGAGCACAAATGTACCCTGGAGAATGTCCTTTTATAACATTACTACTCTACTTTCTACTGACTTAATGAAGGAATCAAAAAAAATTTTGTAGTTTGACTTTTATTTATCTCACCATGGTATTAAACTAGTAAAAATCTGAAGTAAAAAGTCTTCTTGTCCTACAGTGCAGTTAGTGGAAAATGATGGGTGTATCTGAAGAGCAATTCAATTTTTATCTGGACTAGTCATCCAGCTTTGAGAAGTAAGGTTTTTTCTTTCTCTTTAGTGGATATAAAGATGCAACCCAATTTAGGCATCTCACTAAACTGCAAAATGTTCCTAGTTTTTGTACAAAATTAATTATTTAGCAATTTATATTACTTCTGGTTTAAGAGTGTTTTATGTACCAAGGAATTTATATGCTTCTGGTTTAAGAAAGAGCTTACTTTCAACTGTTTTTAAATGACGGGGAGAAGGGAGATCTGCCCACTGTAAATGAAGATCAGGTTCAAGAACATTTAATGAACAAGAAGATGTACAAGTCCATGGGATCTGATAAGATACATCTGCAAATCCTGAGGCAACTGCAAACCAAGTTACTGAGCCTTTTTCTATCATATTTAGAAGTCACGGCAGTGTCATGAAGTTCCTACTGATTGGAAAAGGGGAAATATCACTCCCATTTTCAAAAGAGGAAAAAAGGAAGACCCAGTCAACTACAGGCCAGCCAGTCTTACCTCTGTGCCAGGCAAGATCATGGAGCAGATCCTGCTGAAGGTTCTGCTAAGGCACATGGAAAATGAGGAGATCATTAGTGGCAACCAACATGGCTTCCCCAAGGGCAAATCATATCTGAAAAATCCAGTGGTCTTTTACAATGGAGTAACAGCATCAGTGAATAAAGGTAGATCAACTGACATCATCTACCTGGACTTGTGCAAAGCCTTTGACTCTATCCCTCACAACACAGATTTGATATCCACTTGGTGAATAAGGAATTGGCTGGATGGTTGCACTCAAAGAGCTGTGATCAATGGCTTGATGTCCAAGTGGTGACCAGTAACAAATGGTTCTCCTCAGGGATCAGTACCGGGACCAGTGCTGTTTAGCATCTGTTGGCAACATGGACAGTGGGATTGAGTACGCCCTGAGCAAATTTGCTGATAACACGAAGATGTGTGGTGCGGTCAACACACTGGAGGGATGGGTTGCCATGCAGAGGCACCTTGACAGGTTTGAGAGATGGGCCCATGCCGACCTCATGAAGTACAGCAAGGCCAAGTGCAAGGTTCTACACCTGGGTTGAGGCAATCCCAAGCACAAATGCAGGCTTTCAAAAGTATGGATTGAGAACAGTCCTGAGGAGACTTGGGGGGTGCTGGTTGATGAAAAGCTCAATATGAGCCAGAAGTGTGTGAATGCAGCTCAGAAAGTCCCAACCCTATCTTGGGCTGCAACAGAAGAGGTGTGGCCAGCAGGTCAAGGGAGGTGATCCTCTCCCTCTACTCCACTCTCATGAGACCCCACCTGGAGTTCTGCATTCATCTCTGGAGACCCCAACACAAGAAGGCCATGGATCTGTTGGAGCGGGTTCAAAGAAGGATTACAAAGATGATCAGAGGGATAGAACACCTCTCCTATGAGGACAGACTGAGGGAGTTGGGATTGCTCATCCTGGAGAAGAGAAGGATCCAGGGAGACATTATTGCAGCTTACGCTGGTAGGGGGCCTACAGGAATGCTGGGGAGGGGTTTTTTACAAAGGCCTGTAGTGACAGGACAAGGGGTAATGGTTTGAAACTGGAAGAGAGTAGACATTGATTGGAAATAAGAAGAAAATTCTCCACTGTTAAGGTGGTGAGACATTGAAACTGGTTACCCAGGGAAGTTGCAGATGCTCCATCCTAGAATATGTTCAAATCCGGGCTGGAGGGGGCTTTGAGGAACCTGCTCCAGTGGGAGGTGTTCCTGCCATGGCAGGGGTGTTGGAACTAGAGGATCTCTAAGGTCCCTTCCAACCCAAACCATTCTATGATCGTATGAAGGCAGCAGAAAGAGGCACTTCAGAGAGTGAATCTTTCCTGAAACATTTTATCAAAGGCATTTTGTAACAAGTTGTGTTAAATTTCCAGTTAACCGTACTCTTAAGATTGTACTTTTTTACACATTTCAAAAGCTTATGTAGAGTATAATACAATGAGAAACTACTAATATTTTCTTGCCTACTACTTGTGTTGGTGAAAAGAAATATATTAGGAAGTAACAGGTTTCTTTTTCTTGTTATTTTCCTTATAGCTCACTGCCTTTTCAAAGTTTAAAACTTCAGACTATAAACACTGAAAAAACATTATTTTTAAATCATTGATCTGATTTCCTGCATTGATTGATCTCCTCTTACCATAAAAGAGAGAAAAGACTCATTAGACCATCCAGTTCTTCTTAATACTGAGTCAAGATTGATTGATCCTTGCATTGCATCGCTCCGGCATTTGTCATGATGAAACACACCCAGTTGTGAAACTTGCCATGGCCAGCATATCACAATCATAATGATATATTACATATACTCCTACAACAGTTTAGAGCACCAGATTTTCACTTAGTAAAAGAAAAGCATCCCCAGAATGCTTCTAACCCATCTGGACTTGGTTAGAAAGTCCATCACATACTTTCTTCTTTTTGGAAACTAAAATGCAGAGCGAGCAGGAACAAGGTGAAATCATGTGTGCTGATGTCACCTTGCTATGGAATCATACCGTCCTGACACACTCCTGACTCTTCCACTTTAGCTTTAGGCACAATTATTTGGAAGGTGTTAGAGAAATGTTGTCACAAACTGGGGACATGTGAGATAAAACCTGCAATACCCAAATTCAAAAACAGGCTGAAATCCTTTTTGACTGAATGACAATAGCACTTTTGCAATCATCCTTTTATTTTTCATGAACCTCAGAAAAGCAACTCATTTATAAATTTGTGGCAAAGTATCCCTAACAAAAAAAAAAAAAAAAAAAAAAAAAAAAAAAGGTTTTCTTTCCTCTTTCTATTCTCTTTGTGTTTTTTTTTCTGAGGCCCAACCGGA
>WTSP01019296.1:4842-34979 GCA_025331215.1 Actenoides lindsayi | reverse complement strand
CGCCCCCCTTCCCACCTGCCCGCCCTCCCGCCTGCCTGCCCAGGGCTGCCCAGGGTGCTGCCGTAGGCGGCCAACCCACCCCCTGAGCCAGGCAAATGAGAGCCTGTGGCCATCGTCTGGGAAAAGGGTTGCAAGTGGCCCAAGGATCGCAAGTAGGGAGGCAAGTGGCCCCTGTCCCCACCTCAGGGCTGTGGCTGCCAGCTTGGTGCAGACAGCCCCGCTGCTCCAAAGTGCCCTAGTGCTTAGGCTGCACCCTCTGGCCCTGGAGCCACCCAGCCACACATGTCCTGCTGAGCAGCTTCAGGCTTCTGAATGCGATGGCCTTGCCAGATGTGGTCCTCAAATGGGTAGGTGCTGTGCCCAAGGGTATTGCCTGGCCTTGGCCAACACCACACCAGGGCCTCCTCAGAGGCTGGGCAGCAGGGCTCAGGGAAGGTCCAGCACCCAAAGCATGGTCCTCAGCCAGACCAATGTGTAAGTGCAGGCAATCTGGTTCATTTTTTTCCCACGTGCTGTCATTGCTCTGTGTGACACCTGTGATGTGGTTCTTCTTTGCTTTCACCTGCTTTGAAAGTCATTTCTTCAGAGCTGAGGTATTAAGCCTGATGCAGTGAAAAACTCAATAACTCACCAGACATCCCGTCTCCTGCCTTCAAGTCCATGCAGAGAAGGCAGATGCTCTCTGTTGGACAGTTTGCCATCACCGTGGTGTCTTTATCATCACCTTTATTGTTGTGCTTTCACCTGATAGCACAAATCCATCCTGGACAGTGCCATGAGGTGCTGGAGCGAGTGCAGAGGAGGGCAATAAGCTGGTGAAGGGCCTGGAGAATAAATTGTATGAAGTGCAATTGAAGGAGCTGGGACTGTTTAGTTTTAGGAAGAGGAGCCTAAAGGGAGACCTCATCATTATCTATAACTACCTAAAAGGACATTGTAGAGAGGTTGGTGCTGGTCTCTTCTCACAGGTAATTAGCAGTAGAACAAGGGGGAATGCATGCAACAGGGTAGGTTTAGACTGGACATTAGGAAAAAAAATTTCACAAAAAGAGTAGTCAGACACTGGAATAGGCTGCCCAGGGAGGTGCTTGAGTCACTATCCCTGGATGTGTTTAAGGGTTGTTTAGATGTGGTGTTGGGGGACATGGTTTAGGGGTGACTTTGTAGATTAGGGTTAACGGTTGGATTTGGTGATCCCAAGGGTCTTTTCCAACCTGAATGATTCTATGATTTACTGCATGGCTGGCACAAGCTAATGCCAGGTGGGCCAGCTGAACCTCTGGCAGCTGCCACAACTGTCATGCCACTGCCAACCAGCGCTGCCTCCCATCACTGGTGCCACACGCACACTACTGAATCAGCTGCGAGAAACGGACCGGACCATTCCCGCCTGGCTCCGGGATTGAAATGGCACCATGGGTATGGAGTTGCAGGGCTTGGTTCTGCCCCTCCAATGTTGATCGGATGGGAGCACTAAGAAACCCAGGCTTATGTCTGGAAAGGGCTTTGGTCAGATGAGATGGGAATGGAGCCGAGGTCCCACCAGAGAGAGGAGATGCGAGATAGCCCAGCGCTGCAGCCTCCGGGGAGGGGGTTACCTGCTACTTGTACTCACCCCTCTCGCTCTGGGAAGAATTTTCCTTTGGTGACTGTGGTTTCATTGAAGAAGCAGTCATGGCAAAGTTTGGAGCCAGGTACCAGCAAGGGTGCCCAGCTGGGAAAATACTTTGTCTGCAGAAAGAGGTGGTTTGTTCCTCTCTCATCATCTTTTTCTCTCGTTTGGGGATTTTTTTTCCAACTGTTTCTGCATTTTCAGCACATTTCAAAGTCCCTCTCCCTATGACAGATACGTTTAAATCCCCTTTTCGGGTGGACAGAGAGTTACCTGGCTGAAACGCAAGGCACAGGGACTGCGCTCCCCGCGGAGTAGAGCGCGTCCCGAACCAGGTGCACCGTCCCGGGAAGTACAGCCCACCGCATACACCCGGGCCCGGGGCCGCCCCGCCGCCGTGCCCCCGGGCGGGGCCTCGCCATTCCCTGCCCCGCCCCTTACTCCGCCCCTTTCCCTCCGCCGCCAATGAGCGGCGGCGCCCCGCGGCGGAGGCGGGTCGTTTCCCGGCGCGGGGCTTCCGGTTCCTCGGCGCGGCCGCCATGGCGCCGCTGCGCTGCCTCTTGTCGCTCCTGGTGCTCGCCCTCGGCCCCGCCGCTGCCGCCGCCGGCGGGGAGGGGCAGCGGCCCCTGGCGCTGCAGGCGCTGCGCGAGGCGGAGGAGCTGGTGGAGGAGCTGTGGGGCGCGGGGCTGCCCGGCGACCTGCCCGAGCTGGAGCCCGAGTGCCGCCGCCTCCTCGCCGCCTTCGCGGAGGGCAGCACGGCGCTAACGGACTGCCTGAGCCGCCGCGCCCGCCCGGTGCGGCTCTGCCAGGCCTGCCACCGCCACTATTACCGCCTCCTCGCACAGTACAGCAACATCGTCCACGCCGTCGGGGTGCGTACGCGGGGCCGGGCGTGCGGGAGGGGAGGGAAGGGAAGGGAGGGGAGGGGGGCGGGCCGGGGGAAGCGCGGGGCTGCCCTGGACGGGGGCCAGCGTGCGGCCCTTCCCGCAGCGCGGTCGGGTTGGGGGGCCCAGGCGGTTTTGTTGAGGCTTCCGGCCGTGGGAGTTCTGCGGTAGATCACAGCTGGGCCGCAGCCGGAGGACGTGAGTTTCTCGGCCGAGACAGCGCGCCCTTCCCTGCAGCGTGACAGCGGGTGTCTCGCCCGGCCCTGCGCCCCGGGCTTGCTCGGGGGGCCGCGGAGACGCGGCGAGTGTTAGGCCAGGCCTGGGCGCGGCTCGTGGTGTGACCTGCGACAGCAACGTGGTGAGCGGGACACCCCTGTTTTGGGTAAGGGAATCTCCAGCCTGCGAAGGTCGGTTCCCATCGACTGTTAGCGTAAGGCTGTAAGGCCCACCGAGTGAATAAGAGTTTAGCGGAGCCTGGGAGTGTTTGGGAAGCACCGCTGCCAGTGGTGGCTGCTGCCTGGTGTGGCGTGGTCTGTGCCGCTAGCTCCTGGCGTGGTTAGGGGCAAGTAGCTCCACTTGCAGAAGGAAGCTTTGCTTCTCTGTACTGTAAGTGGAAAAACTTGATTTGTTTTTGCTGATGTAGCAATGGCTAAAGCAGTCCTTGGCTCACAGGTTGGTTGTATAGCACTAATAAAGAACACTGCTAGATATTAGTTGCCTGGCACTTCTTGGAAAATTGACGATCTCTGAAGTTGTGACAAGTGATGCTCATCATCTGTGGCGAGCCATGGCACAGGGTTCTTGACCGCAAAGCTGATGGGAGTGTGTGGCAGCAAACTAGGAGTTCTGGGTGCTGGCTGGACTCTATGGACCCGCCAGTGGGAAACCTTGATTGAAGCTGGGTCTTTTGTTTATGTTCTCTAGACTCTTGATCATCTTGTTTTTTCATTTCTTAGTGTTGGAGGTGGTTCATGACTAGTTTTGCATGTTCTCTCCAGTTTATCCATTTGTGAAATGTCCCTGGGATGATGTAAGGATCACAGTAGTGAATCAGATCAAAGGACCTTTCTCCATTCTGTACTGAGGGCTAGAAGTAGGTGCCCTGGTAAGAGTACAAGTGGAGAGCGAGTTTATAGCAGTTTGTCCCCTGAACTGTGCTTCCAGTCTTGGGATTTTCAAGTCTGTATTTAGAATCACCGTTGACAAGAACAACCTGTTGCCTTTTAAACCCAGGTAAACTTCTGGTGCTGCAGTGTCCTGCTGAAAACCATTTCACAGCTTATTTACCTGTCGTGTGAAGAAGTATCATTCCCTGGTTTTGATGTGCTGTCTGCCTGTTTCCCCTCACCACCCCGGCGCTTGTATTGGAAAAGCATGGGGACATTCATTTGGTAATTGTCCTCTCAAGAACCTAATGAAGTTCAACAAGGGCAAGTGTAGGGTCCTGCACCTGGGGGAGGAATAACCCTGTGCACTTGTACAGGTCAGGGGTTGATCTGCTGAAGAGCAGCTCTGTGGAGAAAGACGTGGGAGTCCTGGTGGACAACAAGTTCCCCATGAGCCAGTAGTGTGCCCTTGTGACCAAGAAGGCCAGTGGTATCCTGGGGTGCATTAAGAAGAGTGTGATAAGCAGGTCAAGAGAGGTTCTCCTCCACCTCTGCTTTGCCCTAGGGAGGCCACATCTGGAGTATTGTGTTCAGTTCTGGGCTCCCCAGTTCGAGAGAGACAGAAAACTATTGGAGACAATCCAGCGGTGGACTATGAAGATGATTAGGGGACTAGAGCTCCTCTTAGGAGGGAAGGCTGAGAGACCCGGGTCTGTTTAGCCTGGAGAAGGGAAGACAGAGAGTATCTTATCAATGCTTATATATATCTAAAGGGTGGGAGTCAAGAGATGGGGCCAGTCTGTTTTCAGTGGTGCCCAGCAACAGGACAAGAGGTAATGGACACAAACTGGAACATGGGCAGTTCCATCTAAACACAAGGAAAAAAACCTCCAAACCTCTTTACTTTGAGGGTGACAGAGCCCAGAAACAGGCAGCCCAGAGATGCTGTGGAGTCTCCTCTGGAGACATTCAAAACCTGCCTGGACATGATCCTATGCAACCTGCTCTAGGTGATCCTTCTCTGTCAGGAGGATTGAACTAGATGATCTCCAGTGGCCCCTTCTAAACCCTACCATTCTGTGATCCTATGAACTGTCTAGCTGGTGGTCTCTTGTTTCAGTTTGCAAACCTTCAGTCTGTTTTATTTGTCTCTCATATGGAAGCTGTTTCATACCAGTGACTAGGTAATGTAAAAGCGAGAAATTGTGTCATTCTCTCGGGTCTTTTCAGCATGAATTTTTGGCTAGGATTAGGTTGCCAACACATAGCCCAGTACTTGCAATGAGTTCATACATATTCTAGCTGTTGTGCTTGAGCACCGACAGCTTCTGAAGACTGGTCCACTATGTGGTCTGGAAGACACATCTGTATTAGAGAGCCCCTGTTTTTCCTTCTGTGCGTGGATTATATAACCAAATAAATAAAGGAGGTGACCTCTTGCAACCTCAACCCATGTATCTGATGGTTTTATCTCTGCTGTCCTATGATAGTTACAGTGCAGTGTGAAAGAAGCAGCCAAGTTACGTTTTGGACATCTCTGAAATGTGAAATCTTCTGCACTAGGCTACTTAAAAAATGAATTAGGCAAAGATATTTAAGGGAATGATGTAGGTCTACTTGATTTAGTTTTGGTTTTGAAGTGCTTTTTTTCTACTCCTGGGTCCAGCTGGTGAGGAAGTTTCAGTTAGAGGCCTTCATGAAGCAACCAGAAGAGTTTCCCGCATAACCAGCTTTCTTGCATAGCTGTTTGTAATTTAGTAGAAATGAAAGTGGGTGAACGTTGGAGTTACGAGATGTGGCAATACTTAACTCCTGCACTTGAGTCTCTAAGGGAAACTTCTTATTTAAAAAACCCAAACTGTTTAAACAAAGAGAGATGGAAACTGGATCGCTCGTAAAGCTCTGTCAGGAACAAGTTTCTCGTTAAAGAGATTATTTTCTTGTATGTCCCACGTCACTTATCAAAGAGGCTTTTGGCAGCTTTTGCAATTTTGAGAAGTGCTTAAGTCAATTTAGCAGCCGGACACCAAGAGCTAGAAAACGTGAGGCAGCTGACTGTAGGTCATGGTTTCAAATGAGTTATTTAAGGGAGAAAATAAAGCTTTGAAGGAGAAAAACATTGTTCTGAATTCTGATAGAGATACTTCCTGTTTCTTCTGTAACTGCTTTTATAGTCGCTCTGCATTTTTTTTCTTTTTTTGAGGTTGGTCCAGAGAATAAGTCACTGTGAGAGCTGTGCCAGTGCCTGTTTTGAGGATGGGGTGTGTTGGTTGGCTCATTAAGACAGCTGAGCATTGTACCTACGTCTGGGGACGATGAGAGCCTGGTCGTAGGCTTGGGGAAGCAGCCTTGGGTGCTGCTTTGGCAGAGAACTGCGTTCCTGGTGTTGATGCATTGATGAGAAGTTTCCTGCTGATGCAGTATGTTGGTGCAGTGGTTTTGGAGGCTGTTTTCTGTTGTTTGGGTTTGTTTTACTTTGAGGCTAGTCAGTTGGTTCAGCTCCTTCAAAGATTCCTTCAGCCTAATGAGAATGACCTTTTCCTTCTGTCAGACTGCACATGCCTGGAGGTGGCTCTCGGGGCAGAAATGGATGAATCTGAGCTATCTGGCACAGAAGGCCCTGTCTCTCTTAATTTTATTCATTTATTTATCTTTCAGTTGTGTATTTTTGACTGACTTGCATGCTGTCCTAGTAGGTCTTCAAAGACCATGTGCAGTAAGCTGTGTTGCTTATGGCACACATTGGAGGGTCAAAAGATTTTTCCTGTTCTGTCAATTCTGCTCTGCCTATTCTAGAAATACTGATGTGTGACGTGTTGCGACTGTTTAGCTGTGCTTGCCTGAAATGTGTTTCAAGATTTTCCCTCTGTATTTTTAACACTTGATTGTTTTTTTTTTGTTGTTGTTGTTTTGTTCTTGTTTCCTTTTTTTTTTTTTTTCTTTTAGAATTCTTCTGAGAGCCACAACTGTGCCAAAAGCATCTTGACTTCAGACAGGCTGCAGATAGTCGTGATCCTTTCGGAGTTCTTTAACGAGACCTGGGAGACAGCCAACTGTGCAAGTATGTAACTCCTCCTGCAGCTTTCAAGCTACTTTTACGACTTAGCTCCTACAATTTGCACAGATCAGAATTGTATGTATTTGATTAAATACAGTCAGTAGATAACACACAAATCCTAAACTAGAGCCGCTCCAATGAAGGGTACAAAGCTTTTTATTCTTGAAGGTATACTGCCAAATTTTGAGGGCACTAAGCTGTTGGAAAACATAGTTATGTAAGTATTTCGTTTAGGCAGTTCTTTCAAAATGTCGTTTTGCTAGTTTGCTTTGTCATCTACAGACCTTGCTGAAGACTCTTCTTAGCTTCATTGCAGTTTCTTCTGTTTTTCTTCATCTTCCCATTTTTTAACAAAGCTCAAGAAACTTTTCCTTCTTTGTTAATGAAGTCAGTAACTCTGGAATGCTGACATGTTGAACGGTATCTGTCCCCACAGCCATGCTTTTGATTTCATTTTATGGGTGGAGGTTGTCCAAGCCTATCCCTATATTTCACTGTTCCCATGCTGATGGTGCTGTGTTACGCTTACAGATCATCTACAGCTTTTTGCAGTTCCCCTGGAGTGGGAGGTAGGACCCTACACTAATAGGTGCACTAGGAAGCAGAGGGAATAGTACTATGGAGTTGAGTGTTAAAGATGCTGGGTTTGCTGCAGAGCACCTTGAGATCCCAGAAGAGATTGTTCTCGTTTGTGAGCCTGGGCTGTGCAAGGACTGGAAAGGCAGTAGGGGATGAGCCCTGTGGGCTGTGCTGTCCTGCCATGCTTAGACCTTGAGCTGTGTGCTGCCTGCCCCATGTCCACCTGAATGCTTGCCCTCAGTGGTGCTACCTTCTTTCAGGAGACTTTTCTAGGATGTTAGCTTGCTCTTACGGTGCTGTTGTGGAACATCTACATTCCCAAACCACTCTTTTTTCAAGGGTCTGTCTGGCTAGAGCACCTGAAGAAGGGTGGGATGTGTGCAAGCAGTAGTATGGTCGTATTGAGCCTATGGCTGGGAGGAAAGCCCCAGAGCTCCTCTCAAATCTGGTGAAACGGTCAGTTCTTTTGTTAAACAGTACTGTCCTACACTCAGATTATGCTGTTGTGTTTGTGGTTTAGATGCTCTCAAGTTTCATCTCCAATGCTGGTGCTTCTGCTTTGACATAATGGATGTTACTGTTGCTGAGCAAAGCCAGATTTGCACGGTAGAAAATAAAAGTAATGTCGTGTTTTATCCTCAAGTCCTAAGATAATTCAGACTCCTTCTTCAGAAAGCTCTTGATGATAGTCTTCATCTTTCACTTAATCAAGGCCAATTAATTCTGAAATATGCTCTCGATGAAGAGTTAGGTCGGCAGGTCTGAGACATCAATGGCAGGCAGATAAGGAAACCACAGTGTTGACTAGACCTGTCTTTTATAGTCGAGAGCTCTTTTTGCAGGAGTAGAGTGCCTGGGGCTTGTCGACTATGGAGAAATGCTAGAAATTAGAATATCCTGATGTATTTCTTTCTTTTTGACAGATTGTTTAAAGAATAACACTGAGGAATTATCAAATTCTACTGTAGAATTCCTGGATTTATTCAATAAATCTCTGACATGTTTTGAGCATAACCTTCAGGTATTTATGCTGTGTATTTAAACACTAAATCCTGCAACTGCTAGCAAAATCTTACACTGAATAAACTGCAGATACATATTAGGCAAATAAACAGCTGGTGAGTTTGTGAATTTTAGGCAGATAAAGCAATGTTCTACAAAATGCAGATGTTTACAGATTGAGAGCCTAAAATGAATTCTAATTCATATTCACCTTGACTTCATTTTGTGTGTAATTGCAATGCTACTTCACATCAGAATTGCTGAATTCACAATAGTTGATAATTATATAGTAAGAAACATGATGTCTGCGTGCTGCGAGTCTCTTTTTCTACCTATTTGGAGAACTGTTGTCTTCTGACTTAACAGTTAAATCTTTAAATAGCCTTTTGGTAATGAAGACTAGTTCAGAAAAACCAGTACCTTTAAATCACGGTAACAATTCTTTTGACTAGTAAAATTACGGATAGACAAAGTTTGTCCATATAGCAGAGGCAATATAATTCACTTACTGAAATAAATGTGGTAATTGTCCTCGAAGTAAATGCCATAAATAGCTTAAGAAACTGCACACATTCAGTTTCAGTCAGAAACTGGCCAAGCTCTGGGATCATTCAGTGGTGAAAATGAGAAATAATGGGTATGGGATAATCTCCGAGGAAGCTGTTTTATTCTTTATTATTAAGGATTTCTAATAAATGTGCCTTTATAGGTCTCAGCCAGCAGCAGTGTGAACTGGCCTATTGATCAGTTCAAGTGTCCCAACTAGAACTTAACCCAGTGGTTGGTGGGTAACTGATACAACCATTACTGGTTTGAAGTATCTTTAGACGTTGTGGTTTTGTTTTCAAGTGTGTTTTATTGCATTCAGGGGAGGTGAAGGCCACAAATGAAAAGAATTACTGTGGCAGTCTGTCCCTGTCAGTGCAGCTCAGCAGTAACAACAGTTACTTCTTATGTATGGGCAAACAAAACCCAAAACAGTATTAAGGAACCTGATCTCTGTCTCCAGACTAACATTTGATTACTAATAATTTTTTTTTTCTTTCTCCTTCTGGAAACTGGTACTTTAAAGACACGTGGGGGGTGCTGTGTTTAGTTTAAAAAAAAAAAAAAGGCTGCTAGTTCAGAGTTGTCTGTATGGGCCAATGTAGGATGATAGAAATTTGAATCTGGTTCAAACGTGTCTCTAGTTTTTAATGTTTTTGTTTGTTTGGGGTTTTTTTCTTTGTTTGGGTTTTTTTTTTGTTGTTTTTTTATAATGCCTTAAAACTCTGTATAAATGCTGTTTTATAACCTTAGGGACAAATTGTCTATCTGTCACCAAATAACTACACAGAAGTATGTAAAAACTGCAACGAAACCTACAAAATGTTGAACGACCTGTATAACAACTTGCAAAGGATGAACATGCAAGGTGGTGAGTCTGGGCACTCCAGGCACTTGTGCATCGACGTGGAAGATGCAGTAAGTATTTATCAATACTCAACAGGGAGAGATTGTCATGGAGGTCTTTATTAATCTGAGCTATTTGTGCTTGTCTTGCTAGGGATTGCCTTTTCCAGGTTGGTGGGGGACAGAACGGGCAGCGGTGCCTTTGGCACGCTGATGTCCTGTGGGGAGCTTGCTGGGGCTGTGTTCCTAGGTCCTGTCCTCAGTCAGTGCAGCAGCAGCATGACTGAAGCTCCTGATCACCCGAATGCATTCCAGTTTGAGTAGCTGCACTTTAATTTCTTTTTACTGTGAAGGGGATGGATTTAAAAAAAAAAAAAAATAAAAAAAATTCTCTTAATCTTCTGGCTTTTAATGTGAAGCTTTACTGCTATTGTTCTAGCCAGTATAATAATTGATTCCTTATTGCAGCAGCTGTTTCTAGGGGTCCTCAGCATTGGTGACATATGTTTGGAAAAAGCTTTGTTATATTGTGGGGTTTTAAGTGGCTGGGCACAAGGAGTGTGTGTAAAGTACGGGATTATCCCTGTCCCCGCAGGCTGTCAGTGAGTTCTCTGGGGAACAGACATGTGACAACGTCTACAGTGTATCTGAGTATAGTCTGGTTTTGAAGCTTGCAAGAGTTTTGATATGAAATCTTGGCTCTGTTTTAAACTGTCAGTTTCTACCTTTCCAGGGATTTGCTTGCTTTTGGGGGCAGATCTGTCAGTGTTGTTTTCTGAGATGGTGTTTGAACACTCGAAAGTCGTGAGGCCTGAGTGTTTGCCACGCTGCGCAGTAAAAACACACGTGCTTGCTTTCACAGTTTGCTTATGTTTCTTCTTGTAGATGAACATCACTCGGAAGCTTTGGAGCAGGACTTTCAACTGTTCCGTTCCGTGCAGTGACACGGTCCCAGTGATTGCGGTTTCATCCTTTATTCTCTTCCTACCTATTGTTTTTTACCTTAGCAGCTTCCTTCACTCAAAGCAGAAGAAGCGGATACTCATTTTGCGTAAGTGATGGCACTGACATTTCACTGTTAAGAGCTGGGTGGTGCCAGGGACTTGCTTGGCTGTTGTGAGAGAGGGGGCCCGGCCAGATCTTCCTGCAGCTGTGCTGACGGCGCTAATAGCGACTATTAGTCTGCTGCTGTTCCCTGAAGAAGGGTAGGAAAGAGCATTAGCCACATCTTTTCATTAAAGTTTCTGGACGTGAACAGAAAGCTGTTTGCAAGTCTGTGTCGGATAAATAGAGGGAGTGGAGAGACGAGTTTTGTGGAATTCTTCGTGTTTAATTTTCATATAATTTTTCCCTTTTCTAGCCAAGCGCATCCAGTCAAATGCCAGTCTTGTGAACATCCAAGAAAAATACAGCTGAGCTGCAAAACAAAACCTGAGAACTGCTGCTCGTATACAGTGGGTACAATTGTGTTGGAATGAGGCCGGCACAAAAGAGGAGTTAATTATGGTTTAGTGTAATGATACAGAGCAACACAAGTTAAACAAAATGCTGTCTGACTTCTAAGCAAGGATATTAACAAACATGACAAGGCAGGGCTGTGTGACACTGTATGGACTCTGGTTTTGAAAAATCTGTGGGTTTTTTCAGTCTTGGGCTGAAGCTGGTGTTTTTCTGTTTCTCAGCTTTTGCATTTCTCATCAGTAGAATAGCTACACTTTCATTGCGTGGTGTTTTTCCATATTTATCATCTTTGTTTCACAGAAACCTGAGATTCTGAATCTTTTTGAGGCGATTTTCATAGACAATACTTGAAATAATATTTGATATTTAAACCTTTTTATTTAATTCCATATAATACTTAATCTTGCCAGATTTGGGATGGACAGTAAACCTTGAAAAAAGGAAAAGTTCCCATATTTCCTATACCACTCTAAAGTCATGCTACTGGTATCTGTTTAAAAAGAAAAGAAAAAAAAAAAAGGTATGAAGTATGCAGAGAAAGCCATAATATATAATGCCCAAAGTCAGCAAGAGAAGCAATACAACTGCCAATGCTAGACTTGACTAGTAATCATTGATGGCTACAGTATTCAGTTATCTCTGAAAGAGGTGGTATATTTAGTCATTTACACACTTAAACTACTAAAATAATTGCTTTTCAAATGTCACATTTTCCGAGGCTTGTTTTACACGCCCACTTGAGTAACTGAATGCTTCACTGTTTCTCTTTATTGTGTTATTTCCTTTCCTTTTTAATTGTTTTGGGTTTGTTTTTGTGGTTTTGGGGTTTGTGGGTTTTTGTTGTTATTTGGGTTGTGGTGTGGGGTTTTGGTTTCTTTTTTTGCTTTTATTTGTTTGTTTGGGTTTTTTTATAGAGGAGAAGTGAGGTAAAGTCAAGTCACTGGAGATGCTGAATTTCCTGATGTAGAGCTTGGTGTGGCTTATACAGAGGAACTTTTCTAGATAATAGATATTTTAGTGGTGAATGAACCAGAAGGTTCTCTAACTTAACTGCTCTGAAGGACAGTGAAGGTAACTGCATTGGGAATTGATGACTTTCAAGAAATAATTAAAAAAAAAAAATCAGCCTGTGAAATAGATAAATGTAAACAAATTCAAGCTTGCAGGATTCCAAAGCTGATGGAGAAATTCCTACAATAACTGCGCGGGTGAACAGTATTATTGACAGGCTGTGGGCACAATTCAGCAGCTGCAGCAATACCGACGGTTCACTTTGGTTACGATAGTCCTGATTTGGGAGAGTGCTGTGTTTGAAATGATTTATAGCTCTACTTGTGGTTAATGAACCCCAGAGCCTTTGCTTCTGTTTTTTACTGTGTTTTCTAACCTTGAGATAAAATTGAATGGCCACTACAGCTAAAAAAAAATATTTTTTTTCTTGGAATCTGTGTGTCTGATTCTGTCAAAAAAAATCCCATGAAATAGTCTTATGTATTTGACTTGCTTTGGAGCCTAGAATGTTAAATGTTTCCTTTGCACTAAGGCTCAAATAAATATCTAACAATGTACCAGAACAGTCCTAGAGCTCTTCAAGTCATTGGTTTTCTTGATTTTTTTGTGGGTTTTGGGTTAGGACGTACTGTTGGTTTTAAAGTCAGTTTGGCAGTATGTTTAATATTAAAGTAAAATACTTTGTTAGAGGTTGGTCCTACCCACATGATTGCCTTTTCGTACTTTGTCAGTGAGAAGTATTTATCTCCCCCTGTTGAACATGTGAATTACTGAGTCAACAGTCAAGTTTGTTCTAGGTAGTTTACAACAATAATATAAACCTGTGTTTCTCTTGCTTCTTACCTAAAGTTACCTTCTTATGTCTGAAAGAGGCATGCTGCCTCTAAAATTATTATTTTTTAAAATATCTATTATTCTTAAACTTCAACTTTCTGGGACTTATTCAGCTGCCTGCTCTAATAGCATTACATTGATTTGGGACATCATATGATTGAGAGCTGTTCAAAGCAATCTTTCATTCGTGCAGATAAAGCCAGTTTGTATGTACAGCATTTCAGAATGACAGCTTTTATACTGTAAGCAGTGGCTTTTTGAGCACATTCATGTTAAGTAGGTCTGAAAGTCATTACTTTTGGATATGGTGGTTAAGCACTTTAAAAAAAAAAAAAGAAAAGGAAAAAAAAATCAGCTTTTCTTATTTTTCTGGCTGCTAAGCCAAACGGAAATACTCATGTGACTTTTGTTGTTTTCTATTTTAAAGCAGCAGTAAAGTTTACACCTGAGATGTTTAATATTACTTCTGCTATTTTCTCATTTTTCTTTTGTTTTTTTTTTTCCCCAAACTTTGTACTACTAACTTCCCTACACAGTGTTATATATTTTTGGTAGGATATTTAATATATAAATTGATTGAATTATCTTTATACTCTATTTCCTAGCGAAATGTGGAAGCACAAGACTGTTGAAGGAGAACTAGAATTCTTTTTGCTGCTAACCTTTCATCTTTTATTTTTTGCCTTTTTGGTATTATATGTACTAAAGAGGATGAACTTTGAAATACTAGTTGTTTGTATCTTTTTGTGCAAATAAAGATTTCTTACTGCGGGGTAGCACTTTGATTCATATCTCTACTTACTAGGAAACCTCAAAACACAAAGCCAGCTCTAATAAAGATTGTCAATAGGCAATGAACAGTGTGGTTACTTAATTGCTTCATTTATGGTAGTTTTATACTCCTGCTGTTCAGGGTTTGTGTTCAGAAGCACCTGCTTATTATTCCTCATTATGCCATTTGCAGGAAAACAGCATCAGAAAGATGTTTTCAAAGCAGCGCTGTGCAGAGTTACAGAACAAATGAACTGCAACTGCTGAGAAAGGGCGGAGTTTCAGCTCAATCAAAGCCTCCTGAAGTATGTGGAGAAGCTGTTGCAAGGGGGTTTCTTGGGTGGGTGTGTGTGAGTAAGGTGAGTGGGGACAACACGCTGTCTTTGCGGGGACGCTTTTGCCCGCACTGGCCACTTTCAGCTTCAGCAGGCATGGTGTTGGATTGCTGTTGAGCTGGAAGATTTCTGTAAAAATGGCAGTGCAGTGCCTCACCCTGGAGAGAGACGGGTGTCTCGCCTCCTGATAACAGCCTTGTGCGCTAGTGGTAGGAGTGGGTATCTCAGAGGCAAATGTGAATCTCCGTGCATCACTTGCAAGGGACTTCCATGAGGGGCGGGAAAGTTGTAATGCCAGTGTGTGAGGTGCAGCTTCGGCTGGAAAGCTGGGAAGGGTTCTGGGTGCCTATATGCTTGGGAGAGGGACTTGAAAGGGAGTAAGCACAGAAGAGCAAGTGGGAAGGGGGGGTGGTAGTTTACTCAGTGAGTGGAGCAGAAGCTCAGAGTAATTGGTGGAAATGAGGGTCTCTAGGCACTCTTGGAACTAAGTGTTTTGGAGGTAGAGGCTGTTGAAGTTCAAAGGTAGGTGTAAGACCCTGAGAAAAGAGAGTACGAATAGGGCCTTGATTGCAGCTGAGCTGGAAAAGGGAGGCTTTGGTCCTTTGGCAGAGATGAGGTTGGGGGACTTCTAGCAAGGAGATGGAGCTGCTGAGCCCAGGTCCCCCACTGCTCTGTGATGGGACACACAGCTTGTGAGATGGCAAAACAGGGACTTGCATCTAGGTTACTTAAAAGCAATGGCTTTCTTCTGGGGGGACAGTACTTGAATTGTGTGATGCTGTGGATGTTGAAGTAATCCTGGTTCAAAGGCTCTTTACAAAGCTTCTGTTTTATTTCAAGTCAAGCTGAGTGAGGGTCCGGGTCCCTCACTAAACGGGACTTTTTCTTTAAAACAAAAAACAGTTGTTTTTTCTGTAATGGCTGCTTTTTTCCATCTTTATTAAATGTCTGCTACGATCACAAAGTGGCTTCAGTTTTCTAATGTTTTATTTCTGGTGCTTTCTGTCCAGTTAATCAAGTACCATCAAATCTTCTTGCATTTCTGCTAATTTAGACATCAGTCTCCATGACCTGAATATAGAGTTTCTCTGGAATGATAAACTGAGTGATTATCAAACTCACTGCACTCCTAATCAGAACATACGGGTAACTTACCAGATCTTATTCACATTTTATTGTGAACTTTATTTTCTGGGAGTGGTGTAAGCATTTTTAGCCTGATCTTCATTAAGTTTGTGCAGGATGCACCTTCTGTATTTTTGCCAGTGTAAAAAGTTACACATTGGAGGAGTGAAGCTAACAAATTCTGCAACTTCTCCAAAGTGCTGTTTCTCCCAACATTGTGAACAGTCTCTTGCTACTTACTGGAATCATGCAGGGTAATTTATGTGCAACTAGTAGCTTTGTGCTGAGAGTTGAAATGTGATTGCAATTTTGGAGATCCTGGTCTAATCTAAAGACAAAAATAACATATAAAGGAAGAAAAGGGGAGGTAACGTGATTGATGACCAGAGTCAGTTGTGGGATAACCTTTTCCAAGTGCAGAGATAGCAGCATTCTGCTGGCCATCAGGAGGGTTTCTGGCATGGTCTGTACTGGGGACTAGGTACAGGGAGTGGTCTTAGGGAGCTGTCAGACCAGTGTTTTCTGCTATGCCACACAACTTCAGTACTTTGCATCTGCTCTCCTGGAAAGATGGTTCTGGGCCAGACTGGTTTCCCCCAGCATCTGCTTTGGGTCCAGAGGAGCTGCCTGGAGCACTTCAGATTTGTGGGCTAGTGTGAGTGTGTGGGAGCACCTGTGAGCGTGCTTGCTTCTCTTGGATGTGCAGTGGGCTAAGATGGACATTTCCTGCCTTGCACAGATGAGAGGTGAGGGAAGAGGGAGGCTTTTGTTATGCAGGGAGATTTTTGTTACTTTCAGTCTTACACAGAGAAGAAAAACCTGCTTCCCCCCCCAAGATAAAAGAACTTCCCCACCCATTCTCCACTGAGTGCTTGCTTTGATGTGTTGGTGTACGGTGTGCAGGATGGGAGCTTGCTTACTGCAAATGTCATTGGTGTTTTACAGGGGATCTCCACTCTACGTGGACAAATTGCTGAGGCGAGGCCATTTGGTGTTGGGGAACACTTTGCTCCTTTGCCTCATCCTTAGCTGTGTTTCTTCTCCTATCAGTTCTTTTAGACTTTTGGAGGTTGCCTAATCCAAGTCCCTGCTCAAGCAGGGCCATCTCCAAAGTTGGATCAAGTTGCTCCCACTCATTTCTCAGAGCTGTGGCAAGGATAATGCCAGGGAACTGGCACTGTGGGGCGGGATTATGGGAATACTCTATAGTATAGCTTTGAAAGGAGCGTGCTGCTTGAAGCATGAGATAGATTTGGGCTTTTTCACGTCTTTGCATCTTCCTTGCAGATGGGACTGGGCAGAGTAGAGCTGACCAGGTGGCAGGGCGACAGGGACACTGTTGCAGTGTTTTGCAGTCAGATGTAAAGTTGCATCAAGTAAACTGCTAATTATTTAAAAAAAAATAATGAGTTGTTTTGGATCTAAGTTAAATAGTTAAATGAACTCCGAAATCTTCCCCTACTCCCATCTGAGGTGACAATATTGGAAAGCTCTTTCAAATATTTAATAAAAGACAGATACTCACTAGTAGCTTGTTTGAAGTTTTAACTTTTAATACTGAAAATTCCCCTCTGGTGCCAGCACAGTAAGTATCATGGATTGCTGCAATTAAACCAGTGCCTTAAGTTATTCATAATACTCTTTCTGGGCAGCATTCCCACCTGCTTAATCTGTGCTATACAAGTGTTTATTAGAACTGACTGTTGAAAAACGTCAAGCTAAATTGGACACTAAAAAAAAAGAAGGGGAAAAAAAAAAATCAATATGATGCCCTAAACTAGTTTAATATGTCTTTCCTCTTCAATAATCCTACACGTTACTGATTTATTTGCCGTAATGAACATGCCATTCAACTGAAACAAGATTAGCTGCTTAAACCGCAGCATTAAGCACGGAGCAACTTTAATGCTGCTTTATGTTTCATTGTAATGCTCAGCACTTACAGTGGTGTCTCTTTCACTCCTCTGCAATAAAGCGTTTATGTGAGGATCACAGAGGGCTCTGGTGCGGCGTTTTGTTGAAGCATTCAAAGCATTACATTTGAGTCAGGGTTGCGACGTGGCACCTCCTTCATCCAAACCGAAGTGGAACCAAACTGGTGAGCAGGATTAATGCACAAATTTATATTCCCTGCAGGATTTTTCCGGGGTTAACCATGAAGTAAATGGCTTATGTCAAACTGATCTAGGTTAAGACAGAGAGAGCAGCCACTGGCAATCAGTATATTCCTCTGGACTTCATTCAACAAATTTTTTTTCAAGCATTTGAAGCAGTAGCAATTTACTGTGCTGCAGGAAAAACAGACTGCAAGGAGCAGTCATTCCAGGTTTTGCAAGGAAGAGTCCTAAGCCAGATGTGGTAAAGACTGAAAATTTTCAAAGGAGTCCATAGAAAGGGGCAGGGGAATATGAGTGATAGAGGTATTTTATAAGTCTGTTCTATTGTACAGTACTGGCCAGATCGGAAAAGTTTAAGTTCTCCGGTTTCCCAAGTATAACTGTGTGTTCTTTTCCTACCACAGGGGCAAGCCTCAACTGGGAGTCTCAAAAGTCAGTGGGTTTCAGTTACTGTTTTGTTTTCCTCTGTCATGAAAAGACTGCTTTAGATAATTACCTTCCCTTCTTGTTGATTAAACAGCAAGTTGTATTTGTTAGGGCATCTGTATATTCTCCATAGTCCTAAAACTTGCAATGAATTTTCTGTTTGCAGTACGATGTCACATTTCTTTTTCTTTGGAAGACTATGATGAGTTGCATGTATAAATTTCAGGAGCTTTTTTGGATCTCGTAGTCAAACCTAGAATATTAAAACCAGAGAACTGAGCTTTAAAATATTGCAGAAGTGTGGTAAGAGCAATTACTCTAACATGTAGAAATCAGAAAACAATGTCAAAAGTAGTGTGTTTGTGGTATGCTGGAGTAGATTTTTAAATGGAGGTTGTGGTTCTGACTCTGGAAAGTGAATGTTTCTTCTGGTAAATGCTGCTTTTCTCCAGGTGATCAGAATAGAGAACTGAAAATGATCTGGCAAAGGGAAAGTCAAAGGGTTGAAGGCAGCTGGTTCTAGGAGAGGAAGTACACTCTGGAAGCCTTGTTCACTCAATGGGATGGAGTGCCCAGAGAGGAGCATGCTGCTTCAAGGGGAAGATACTGTCTTCAACAGCTGCTTTAAAGTTGCTCAGGGGATGAATAGTCATGTTATTTGTATGAAACATGCAAGCGGTGTGGTTTTTTGTTGTTTTTTTTCCCCAGTTATCAGGAGCTCCCTCAGAACTGCTTGCTGATGTTGTCCAGACTGCACAGGTCTAAGTGATGATTGCATCTGTCCCCTGGGGTCTGATTGCTCTGTGTTACACCAGGATGTGCCCCTAGTTCATAATAGGCTTTTTTCTGTCTGTTACAGAGATAAGCAGCATATAAGAAGCTGCCTTCATTGCAGACACTCACGTGAGTTACTTTAGGTCCACTCATATGCTCCCACACTCATATTTCATTTAAAGACCAAGTGATTTGTGTGATCTCTTAAACTATGGGGATGGGAGCACTTGGACTGACCTGTTTGATGTCCAAGCAAACATCAGGAGAAGGCACAGTGAGAAGGAAGGAATGAGGGAGCAACAGCAAAACTGAGCAAGAGAAAGCAGGATTGAATAGTCCTGGGAAAGCCTGTGCCCTGCCTTGGCTTGTATAACGGAGGCTTATACAACACGTAACCCAATCTGACCCTGACCCTGCCAGTGCTCAGGGACTATATTTTTACTAAGATTAAGCTTTTCTTTCTTTTTCCTGGAACAATTTCCTTGGCTTTTAGCTTGCCTGTTGGCTGGCATGGCTAAGGCAGCCCTGCCTGTTGAGGATAGTTAGCTGGCTGCACCCTGCAAAAGGCATGCACCCAGCTTCTCCTGTGGAGCCCCACAGCAGTATCTCACCAGGGAAGGCCGCTTCCAGGGAGTTCACCACCCACCAGAAATGGTGTCTGTCCTCTGCTGGTAGCAGCACTGTTGGGGAAGGAAAGAAAAATGTGTTAAATAAAACAATACCCTTTAGTTTAGCAAAGCAACTGTAAACTCCCTAAATAAAATGGGTCTCTCGGTGCTCGAAAGCTACAGTACCTGCCAGAGCTCAGTTTCTCCAGGAAGTTCAGAGCTTCCTACCTTTTGGATTTTTATTCATGGTAATATGAGGGACTGGAGCCTCTGGCCTCAGCCTGCCATCAGCAGTGCTGCTGCACCTTTGTGCACTGGGCAGTTGCTGGAGTCTGACTCACTGATAGGCTCTGCTGAAGCCCAGCAGCCTGGTTTTACATTTGCAACTTCATAGCATCTTTCCCTGTGACAGCTGTCCCCATGTCTGTGGTGTACAACAGGGAACAGGTAGGACTTCTGAATGGAAAAATGATAACCATTTTCCTCAATAGTGACTTGGGAGTCCAAATCCAGTCTTCACAGGTGTGGTCAAATCCACTGCCCCCCAGTACAGTGTAGCATCACAAAAGCCAAGCTACTTTGAAAGCAGGACTTGGGTTCCTATGAGATTTATTTCTGAATAATATTCCTTCTTTTTCACCTGTAAACTATTTTTGAAAATACTTGGTCAGTCAGCATTCAGATGGTCTTTAGGTCATATTTGTAAACCTTATTTCAATTGGCAGTCTCCTGTTTTTTCACTAGTGGGTCTTTGATCTTGCTTTATCCAACATTTGCTGTGTAGGGTATATGAACTTAATTTTCCTGGTCACCCTCATGGAGCCCTTCAGTGCAACGTGTGGCACCCCTGAGGCTGAACACCACAGCTCCGACTTGACCACAGGCTCTTAGGGTCAATGCAAGGGTGAGCATTGCGGCATCCCTGACTGGTGCTCTGTACCAGACCATCCTCAGCTTGTCTAACTGTTTCTTCTGGCTTTAAAATCTACGATCAACACCTTTCAGGTGTTCCATTCTCCCAGACCTTGGTGTCATGTCTCCCAGCTCTAAAGTCCATGACATTTACTGGTTCTTCTGGCTCCGTACTGCTGCAACTTGGAGTAACATTTGCCATCTCAGAATAATTTCTGTACCTCATGGCTGCTGCTCTGTCTTCAATATTTGCAATCTTGATTCAGGCAGCGTGGGTACAGCTTGCTGCAGTTTCACCAGATGGGAGCTGGGCTCTCACCATAATGCGAATGACTATGGCAACTTTCCCCCAGGAAGTGTTATTCAGCTGCCTGCAAAGGACAACAGAAATTCACAATCGCTAGGGTCAGAAAGCAGAGAAGTCCAAAACAGAGAAGGCTTAGAGAGCAGAAGGGACTATTGCAGATGAAAGCAAGTTTATCTAGACTGTCTCCCAAAGTGCTGAGCAAAGATGATCTTGCAGCACAGTCTTTAACATCCGGTGTTTTGCAGCACAAGTGGATTGTAGCTTTTTATTAGGAAGCGTTGCTTATCCCTCACTGGTACCCAAGCGTTTCAAAAAGAGCTTTATACCTGAACACTGAGATTTTCTTCCTAGTAACACATTCAACAGTAACTCCAAGTTCACAGTGATTGAACACTACAAATCTTCCCGGAGGGCTGCAGGGCACTGGAGCCCTTAGTGAGCAGAAGCTGTTCCTGCACACCCATGGGGCATGGGGCTGAAAGAAAAGCTGCCCACAAAGCTAGTAAGTAAACTTCAGCACGGCTCTTCCCGAGCAGAGAACAAGGAGCCTCTTCTCTTCGGCCTGGTGTCAGTTTAGGGATTGAAGCAGTATTGACAGGTTTCATTTTCTCTGCAGAAACACCCAGCCTCCCTTTGCAGTTCACTTGGCCATGAGCTCCTTTCCTTGCTACCAGGGTCCCACAGCCATGCTTGTGTTGGGGCTGCCAGCAACGCTCCCACAGCCTGTCCATAAAGGAGGGTCACAGGCACCAGGTGCTCATCAGGGGTTGTGCAGCACGTGGCACAGTGAGGTCTCTGATATGTAAGTAGACGTCCAGAGCACTAATGATAACAGTAACTGATGGGTTTCTGTCTCTAGGTAGAGGCTTAGAGAGTCCTGACAAGCAGTGCCATCAGCATCCACAGTATCCGCATCCTCAAAGAGCAGCATAGCAGAGACTACTGTGACCCAGCACCCCAGGTGTGCCAGCCTTGCTGGGAAGACGTGGCCATCTCATGCAATGGCTGGACAGCAAGGAACCGCTCCAAAAATGGAGCTAGTGAAGGGGTTCCCCATGTCCAGTTCCTATATAACAGCTTCTCCCTTGCTTTTCTTGGTAGGTTATATAAAAGCCTGTGATTAGTAAGAGTCAGCTTTCTGCCTCTCATGTGGAGTATTCCCATAGTAAGAGGTAAGAAGTAAACCCACAAGTTCCTTGCTTGCCAATGACAATGCAGAGTGACTACAGCTCTGGGATGGGAACCAGGCCTCTCCCTTGCACTCAGGGCTTATCCCCAAGTGAGGTGACCACCCTGCAGTGCACACCTTATTGTAGAGCAGCCAGAAGTCTCACGTATACATAAGTAATCTCAAGAAGAAAGCAATGCATATACAGACATGCTCTGCCTCTCCCTGATCTGTCATCATCTCAAGACTTTTGCTGCTGCCATGTCTAGAAATCTGTAAGCAAAATGACAACTTCACTGGGATTTGGACAGATGGCCATTCTGCACAGGATACTGGTATGTGACCCACGTGCTCTGCTTTTGAACTAACTCCTCCAAATCAGCTACAAAATCCTGAAGGCAATTAAGCTGGGCAAACCCACATTTTCTTTGCTATGGTTTGTGTTTATGATTATTTCAATTCAAGATTTGCACTTTTTTTTTCCCCAAATGTATGTTGACCCAGCTGTGAGTGCTGAGTAAAGGAACAGCTCCACCCTTTATGTGATTGGGACAGAAATTAAGCTGTGTGTTATCTTCATGGGCTGACATGATGAACCTAATTTTTATTATGCTGGAAACTCAATTCAAGGGGACAATAAGAATAAGATAATATGAGCAGGTATATAAATGACAAATAAAAATGTCTAAAGTACATGTTTTATATATATATATACGTATTTCTTTTTCTCCCAAGTGCATCTCCTTGTTTTCAGAGCTCATTACTTAGCTCCTGTACCATTAGTCAGACGATCTGTGAAATGGAGGTGCACAGACTGTCTAATGTACTCGCTCCCAGTATCTGAGGGGGAAGATGAGAGAAAAGGGAAAAAGCTGTAGTGAGTGTTAGATCTAAGACTAAGAGAGCCCATCTTACTCACTGGCAGAAAAAAAACGTATATGCTGCTGAAAGGGGCTAAAAAGAGCATAAATTCCAGTCAGATGTGCCTCTTGTGAAAAATGACTAATGACATTGGTAGCTTAAAAATAACCCTTGCTTTAATGGGAAAATATTTTAGAGGTCATTTAAAAAGAAATAAAAAAAACCCAAACAAACCAGGAAAGATGGAGTATGACTGCCTGCCTGGGTTTTGTTATTTCTTAGAAGTAAATCTCATTTTGAGGGCAGCTTTCCAGAATTGCAGTAAAGCCCAGCACACATACAATAGCCATGCTCATACAAACAAACCCCATCCAGGGCTCACAAAGGGGCTGGCAGAGGTGAGAGAACAAGTGCTGAGTGATGGGTAATTGAATTCAGTCTCTCCTGACCCTCGGGCAAATCCTCCTTTGCCCACCAGTTTCTGAGGGACCCATCCAAGATTTGCCCCTGGGGAAGCAGGAGCCTTTCTGCCCTCACCCCCACCAAGCTTTGGGAGGAGGAAATGGGCTGCTTTGATACATTTCTTGTGTCACTGTAACCCATCTCTCGGGTATTGCTGTGGCTTCAAGGAGATGAGCTTTGGGGTGAAAACTGCCTAAGGGCTACTGTAGTGGGTCATCTCTAGTCCAGGAGCCCATCTCCACTGTGCCTGCCTGTTCTGGCAAGATGCGCAGGACTCTTAATTTTTGGTTTGCATTCTCCTTGATTTCCTAAACCTTTGCCATTCCCGTTCTGCAGTTGCCCCAGCAGCATGTACACCTCAAACAGCTATTTCTCAACCCATGTGCCTGAACACCTGCAGGATGAGTTTTTTTAAAAAAATTAGGTTATATACTAAAAACATGAAAAGGATTAATGCAAAGGGGAAACGTTTGATCTCTTTCACCAACAACCATATCAAAAGCTCTTTTCAATGCCTTTTGTTGAAACATATAAAAGTCATGAACTCCTCGGCTGCTAGCCAAACACATCAGAGTGTATGAGCCTAAGTGTTGTCCAGTGTAAGCAAATGTTGCTCTGCTGATCTCCAGGGACATGAACTGACTTTAGCCATGCCTGGATTCAGCCTCTGGGGATTAGCAAGATGCTTGTATGACCAGTATGTTCTGTAAAGAAAAGGGATAAATGTGTTTGGAAATCTGTGAATGTATTTAGGAAGAAAAGCCAGCTCCCAAAATACAGGGATATTATCTCCAAGAGAAACAGGCTGACAGAATTTCTGTCTTTGAGATGATTAATAGGAAAAAAAATCCCCCACCTATTTTCTAAAAACCTAGGAATTTTTATTCAAAACCTCCCTTTGCTCCAAATGCTACAATTTGGACTTCCTGGTGTTAGCCAGGGAAGGCTGTTCCACAGTACAGGAGAAGCTTCCTTCAGATCTCTTTATAATAACAGCAAACCTCGATTATAGGAAGTTCTCCCTCTTCTCACCTGAGCCAATGGTCTGAAGAGAAAGAAAGAGGTTACCTACTTTAATTTTTCACCTTGTATTTTACTTCAGGCGTTTTCCAGCTAATTTGGAGGTGTACTGAAAATGGCAACGTTAACATTACGAGGGTGCTTTGCAACTGCAGTGAAGTTTACTTCCAGCAGCAGGGCCAGCACAAACGCTTGGTGAACACCAAGCAAGCCAAAGAAGCTCTGGGGCGCAGTCAGGAGGAGCTGGTGGGAGAGTTTAATGTTGATGGTTTTATGGGTCCCAGAACAATCATAGCCATTTACCACAGCCATGTGCCACCAGCCTGGGGGCTGGCTTGCTGACCAGGAACCAAATGGGGAGCCCGAGGAGCCTAGATGCTGAGGAAGTCACTGCTGAAACAGGCAGATGTGGAGGGGAATCAGGAGCTCAGAGCAGTGCATGGGTTGCACAAGGTTGGGTGTCCCAGCAGTGGTCCACCTCTTCACAGATGTGTGCCCAGGGAAAGACAGGTGGCACAGCCCCTGGAGTCCACAGGGTAGAAGAAATTCCTCACCATATCCTGTAAGTGGCTGCTGCTGCCCGCTTTTCCCACAAGTCCTTAGTGCTTCCTTCAAGTGCTTGCTTGCAGCACTTCAGGCATGTCTGTGAGCAGCCCTACACTTGCTGCCACCATGTGAGCTCTTAGGGTGGCTTTAAAGATCCACCCATCGTTATTCCAACAGTGGTTTGATTACAGAATCATGGTCCTTACTTCATGCAAGCTATGGAAGGATTCCACATCTCAGTATTGTTATATATGTCAACTATACGCTGGTCCTCCTCAGGGTATCGCAGAACCACAGAGTAGTTGAGGGTGGAAGGGACCTCTGGACGTCATCTTGTCCAACATCCCTGCTCAAGCAGGACCAGCTAGAGACAGTTGCCCCAGCATGAGTCTATCGTGAGTTTCTTTCAGTTTTCCAGGGGCACCTCTGAACATGAACTTGGTGACTCCAGGAAGGTGCTGATGTCAGACCCTGTGTCCAGCTTTCTCACTGGGGCAGGATGGTGTCCCACACCATCCTACAAAAACCTCTTCTTGGCCACTCCGTGTCTTCCAGGGGCTGTGTCTCCTTCTCCTGATGCTGTGGCTTGTTGTGTGCTATATTTCTGGTGGCACCTGTCTCTGAACATAGGTGTCTCCAGGAGAGACATTGTGTGGGTTTGGTGTTGAAACTTCTGCTGTGGCCCTTGGAGGTCTGGGCAGCCTGCTGTGCAGCAGCTGGGAGTCCCATATCTGCTTCAGGGTGAGTCAAACAGCACCTTAAATGCTTGCTGACCCTAATCCAGCATGAGCATGGGGGCATCTGCATGGTGACTCTCCTTCATTTTGGGGCCAGCCCTAACCAGGGTCCCTTTTTAACTATGAAAGAAGCTGCTACTCCTGTGTGACACTCTTGTGCCTGCTGTAAATATGGGATGGTTAAAAGTGTGTTCTCAACAACAACAAAAAAGGCCCTCAATGAATAACAGGGCAAACGTATTTCCAAGCACAGCTCCCTGGGGAAAGCAAGCTTGTGTGCTTATGTGGTGTGAATGCAGATCACGCACTCCTAGCTTTTGAATCTCCTGGCAAATCTTAATTAAACTGGACTTGAGGGAGAAGATGCAAAGAGAAATGAGATCCTACAATTTTCATGATAAGGGAAGCTGATAAGAGGAAAGAAGTTACCCCTCAGAAAAGCTTCAGCCTGACCTCAAAGTTGGTTAGACATGACAAAATCCCACATGACAGAGCCTGTACAAGTCCCAGCTGCAGGGAAAGCTTCAGTAAGAAGAATTTGCACCTTCCTGGGCACCACGATCAATTTACCACAGGGCACAAAGGTGGCTTTGTTAGTTCCAGTCCTCAAGAGCTTCCTAAGCCAGCCTGCAGGTTCTGGTTTACCCCCCAGTTTTTCCGTGCCACGCTGGCAGTTCTGGGGCCCTCCTGGCCAGCCTGGTATGAGGGTTCAATAACCAGCCCAAGGCAACGGTGGAACCACTCGTCTTCAGTAGGACCTCAGAAAGGTGCGGTCTGTCAGAAATGTCTGTGCCCACAGTGCTGACTATCGCTGTGTTTCTCGAGTACAAGAGGATTTTCTTTCCTCTTGGTACCAAGGAGTTTTATGCTGAGTTGACTGAATAAGACTTTCCGGCAGAATAATTTCCCTGAAAGATTAGGAAAGTCAAATATTTCTTAGGATCTCTATCATGTCTGAAATCTCTTTATCCCACATATGAATTACTTTTTTCCCTTTAAACCTACACACGAACTAAAGCTGAACCCATTGCTTTCCCTCCCAGCTGTTGCCGTTTAGCTGCTCCATTCTCTACTTAAAAACTTTTTAATTTTTTTTTTTTTTAAAGCAAGAGCCTGAGAGAGGTCAGCTGGAGCATAAGTGCTCTGCTTTTCCCTTTCATTAGCACAAGTGATGGCTACCCACAGATTTCAAATTTGTTTCAGCTCTTACTGGGAGCTCTTTGCAACCTGAAGCAGGGATTGATTGTCAGTGAAGAGGCTCTGCGATAACAAAGGCAGAAGTCAGGGAGGGAAGGTCTGACATGTGAGCTGTCAGAGGTGGTGTCACCGCCAGCTGACCCATCATAAGACCTCTGAGGAAAGCCAACGGGCGCTCTGCTCAGGAGGTTCTAGTGCCCTGCTCCCTGCTAGTTTGTGCTTGGAAACAGATTGACTAACATAATAGAGTGATTTTGTAATCTGTCATAATACCATAAGCTACAGATCCACAGACTTTGACCCCTCGCAGGTATAATGAGCTCCTTTATTCAGCTGCACATGCTCTCTCGATGGGGGAGAGAAAGGGGGGCTTTTTCTAATTATATATCCAAAGCATATGTTTTGCCCAGAAACAAAGCATTATATTCATTAGTAAAATCCTATAAGCTAGGCTCTTTTTATTAGCCAGTTAACTAATTGACAGTTAAGAACATGTATTAATATCATGGTGTAACCATGCAGTCACTTAATCTGACAGCTTTATTAAAATCATAGCATTGCTCCTCTAAGTTGCTACGGTGAAAGGCTGTAGCATTTGCATTAGAAACCCTGGTATTTGGAAATATATAGCTCAGCTGGGAAAATCAATATAACATCATACAAAGTCTCAGCCTAGTGGCGGTCTCCGTTAATCCTTCAACAGAGTTGGAGAAGCGCACTAAAGGTCCTTGTATCGCTCTTTAAAAATCTGCTCAAGCAATTTCGATCGGGTTTTAGGAGCACACAAAGACATACGTTGGTACATTTTCCTTTTGCCTTACTAATTCAGGAAATGATCTAAACGTGGCAAAATGCAGAGCATTACACATCTGAAAGAATAATGTGGAATGCTTGGTGCTGTTTGGGCAGGGGGTGTGTGCTACGCCAGGGAGAAGGGGCAGCCCAAGTACAGCTGCAGATGTGGCACTGAACACAGCCCTTTCATTTGCTACGGTAGTTAAAAAAGGTAAATGACCTGCATATGGAAAAAGCTTAGGAAATAAATACTGGTAATGGAATCAAAGTCATCACAATAGGATGACATCGTACAAATCAATCTCACATCCTCACCTCGCCTACGCAATAACTCTCTGTAGTAGTCCGTGTTTGAAAAGGTTGTGGTCGCAGATTTATGTCACAAAGTACAGTGCTTTCATGAGCAATGATAATAAAAGCTCTACAGAATTATTCCCTTCATTATGCTTGCAGAGCGTCTGCATTTGGTTTACAGCTCTTTATCACCTGGTGCCTGACATACAAGGTGGAGAATACAATACAGCTTTGGGTTTGTCAGCCTGATAGTTAAAGAGGAAAAAAAAAAAAAAAAAAAGCCCAACTGGAAATCACTGAAGGAAAAATAAATATGAAAACATATAATAGTGTTCTTACAGATCTTTACTTCATACAGATTGGCAGTCATCGAGGTTAAAAAAAAAGCTCTAAAATACACCTCCACTAAGCAGCAAAGCTGCCTGTTGTCTGGGCATGTCATCCCCATTTCAGCTGTGAGAGCAGTGTTTAGCTGGGCTGAAGCTATTGTCTGTTTGCTGGCCTGTTGTGAATCACTAGGTGGTCAGGACCTTCTGGAGTGGTGGCCTGGCCCTGTCCATAGAACAGACATGTATGTCCCCATCTCCCCTAGGCTAGGCTAAATCCCTCTGATTCAAACATTTACCTGCACTGCCTTCTGTGCCTGAATCTCCCATGATCATTATTTTAGCTCACCAGGTAGAAGACTAGAATCTGGCACCAAAGGCCATCTTACCCCTGACACCCTGGGTACAAAATTCAGGCAGGCACTCAGCATGCCCAGAGGCGAGCAGCTGTAAGTTGCTGATACTCTGTTCTGTCATGAGCTGTCACAGCTCCTCACCTGTAGATCTCTGCTGCAGCTGCCCCATATAAGCACATACATTGCTGCTTTCACTGGGAAGAGGCAATAGGAGAGGCTAAGAGGAGACAGTACATGAGCACAGCCACCTCCTGTAGCCCATTGCCCCCTGTCTCTGCTGTATCTCGTGCTGCCATGCTAGGGATGTTCAGGAGCGTGTCCTGGCCTAGACCTTTTAGCGTCCATCCATGGATCTACTGTCCATCTAACCCCTTTATCAACTTGCTGATACCATTTGACTCCCCCAGCATCATGTAGCTGTCAGCAACAAAAGCTCACAACTGTCTGTATAAAGAATGTCTGATTTAAACCAATCTTCTACTACATTCCTCCAGTTACCCCCATGCTGATGTTGCAATACTTGTGAGCAGCTCTTGTGCTTGGAGGTTGTTGCCAAAACTTTGTAAACCTCCAAGGTGTCCTTTCTTGGCCACCTCCTCTGCAGAGTCCCAGCCTGCTGCCTTGCTCCCTATAAAATGACCATAAGATGATCTCCTTGGTCATTTCAGTTGCTGTTCCCTGTGCCTTCTCTAGCCCTGGTCTCTATATCAAGGGTACACACCAGCAAGTGCCTGCATTAGCCACAAATGCAAGGCATAGATTGGGTCAGACAGTTGGTAGTGTTTTTAAAGTGCCTTTTATTTTTGCCATGACTTCTCTTTGATATTTGCTTTTTAATCTTAATGAAAACCAATTTTTAGCCTTTGCTTTCTGACATTTTAATCTAAACCCAGACACTCGTGCCCCTGAAAAATAAGCAGAGGACAAAGTAAACTGTAGAACCATTGTTAATTATCAATTCTAATGAAAGCTGATAAAAAAAGCTTTGGAAACCAGCACAAGCTCCTGTTCCTAACATTGCAAGCATCATTTTGCAACTATTTCTTGGGCAAATCTTGCATCGGTCGCAGCCAGGCAATGGTGTCAATGGGAATTTCACCTGATCACTGGCAGCATGATTGAGATTATTGAGGAATAAATAAAATGTCAGGGAAAGCCCTGCTTAAATATTTAAATAATATTTGTTAACAAAGCCCAGTCAGGGTGAACAGACGGCAGCGTTATGCTGTGTTAATCTGCTGTACCTTGGAGCAGGCTTGAGGGGTGGACCATAATATCACACTTCCTGGGCATTTTCTGGCAGCAGAGGAGTAAACAATACCTCTAATGCGAAATCAGAGGTAAAATGAATTAGGTGGTGATAACCCTTTAAAAAAGAAAAGGTATTTTGTGAGTTTGTGTGCAAAGACCATTTGAGCTCTAAGCTTCATAATCAGCTTGGAAAATAGTTTAACCCGCAAGAATCTTTGTGACTTACTTCTGTCTTCCCCAGTTTGCAAGGTCAACTATCAAAATAGATATTGTTTGAAGAGCTCTGAATGCCAAGTAGTATATTTACTAAGCATAATTTGCAAATTGTTTTCCACTTCTAAAGGCAGTGCTATTGCATAATTTCTAAGACATGTTTAAAAATATGGCATAAAATAGTTAATTTAAACAAAAATGGGAAACTTGGAGAAAAAAGCGGGAGTGAGGACTTTTCAGATAATCCACTTACTGCATCTTTGTTGTGCCTATCCTCGTAATACCCCTGAGTCCCAGTTGCTGGATTTAACCGCAATACTTATTAATTTCCAGAGAAGCAGCAGCCACGCTTCAGCTTTCACTGTTAGTATTCCCAACATTAGTGCCCTGTTCTGATGCCTGTGAAGCCTCAGGTCAAAGCCTGCACCTCCTCAAGGGCAAAACCCTGATGGCTGCTCCCTGTATGAGGCTGGGGGGAAAGGTAGAGAAAAGGAGAGAGAGAAATAAGAGAAAGAGAGAGAGAGAGAAAGAGAGAAAGAGAGAAAGAGAGAAAGAGAGAAAGAGAGAGAGAAAGAGAGAAAGAGAGAAAGAGAGAAA
>WTSP01019295.1:0-12667 GCA_025331215.1 Actenoides lindsayi | reverse complement strand
CCCCTGAATCCGGTTAAAGGTCTGTTGAAAACAATCCGATGGGGATGAATTGACTAGTAGAGCGGCTATGATGTGTGAGAACCACTTCTTAAAAAAAAAAAAAAAAAAAAGAAGAAGAAAAAAAAGTAATTTGCCCTGCTTACAAGATTTACAAACTTCTAGAAAGTTTTGAACATATGGGTTTCCCTACAGGGAATCAAGGAGAACCACCACATTTATTCTTTGTGCTTTCCTCCTCTGAGCTCTCAGAGTTGTTCTATCAGAAAGAGTTGTTTTGGTAGTGCTGACAGGTTTGACTGATCGTTGCAGCAGCATCACTAAAGATGACGCCAGCTTGTATTGAAAAGAAAATGTCCCAGAAACATCCACTGGCAAAACTGCTCACACTCATTTTTTGTCAAGAGCAGGAAGAAGTCTGCCAGTGCTGCTATTAGTAGAAATACTAATAGCATCTATGTACTGAGGATATGACCCATTCTTGACACTGCCTGTGCTTACCTCCTGAAGGCTTACTTAACCTCTACTGCTGCAGCTCTTGAAGCACACCATTGGCCAGCTAGACTGTGTAATCAGCATTCTGTTGATTGCTAATGACAACTACCAAACAGATTAAACATTTACCTTTGCATTATTCTCTCATGTAGAGTAAGAGGAACATGGGCACCTGCCTCAGGCATATGGATTCCAAAATGGAATGCCATAGAGTGCCCAAGTCTTTTGCTGGATCTAGATACAAGATGAAAATTAGAGAATAAAACACAGTAAGTTATAAAGTGAGAGAACTTGCTATTTAGAGTATCTTCCTAGTTAAACATCCTACCAAACTGATGATGCAGCTATCAGACACAGATGCAGCAGGATACATTGTCAAATCTGCGTGAGATTATAAAGACAATAGTTCTGTGCAAATGAGGCTCTGCTACTGAGATGAACTTGGTTATAGTTAAGTACATCACATGTAATCCCGAACTGAATGCCAACTTTGCTATTAGTATGACTATAAATAATGGTTCTGAATTCAAAAATTAAAAACAATTGCTAGGACGGAATGCCAAAACTGAATAAAAAGGAAATTATCTCATTTGGCATATTATTTTCCACATTGTTATCTAAAGCTTCAAGTTGCATCATCACTCGCCAAAACGGACCGGTCTAAATTGGAAGAGGAAGAGCTCAACAAACATATTTCCAATTCCAAAGATCCTCAAGCAGTATTCCCTCATTTCAAACGTCGTCATCAGACAACACACGGTGAGTCATTGCCTAATGGCACCCGAATCAAAGTACCTGTCAGTGAGTACCTATGGAATGTGAAGATGCTTGTAAAGAACAAGATTATAATTAACAATGCACTAATTCTAACAGAAATAAGAGAAATGGAACAGATAGTTTACATATTTGTGGGCAGTTATGTTTTTGTGTAATGGTAGTGGAGATGAAGATTTGTAAACAGAATCACTGTATAATTTAGGTTGGAAGAGACCTTCAGTGTCCTTTCCCAACCTCTAGGCCAACACCCCTTCTCAAAGCAGGAGTAGCTACAAAGTTAGATCATGTTGATGAAGGCTGAAAAAACTGAAAAGTTACCTGAAATAAAATGTGAAATAGTATTTCCTGGTGTATTTTGCTGTAATTGGGATGACTGATATTCATTGCTCTGATCACATGGAATTAATGTAATGCTGCTTTCATAGAACTGGTATTTTATGGCACCCTCATACAGGCAAAGTAAGGATCATTCACATATATAACAAAGAACCTGGCGGGGGGGGCAAAAAAATTCCTATTATTCAGGCTGGGCTCCTCTGTGTAAAATCCCAACTCTATTAAATCAATGGCAAAACACACAAAGATACGTGAAACTTAACTTATTCCAGCGTTGCTTTATTAGGAACTCATCAGCAATCGCTACTGAAGTTTTCCCTTCATTTCCCTAACAGTCTTCAATAGCAAGCAAAACATATTTTATTATCTTAGCTATTGTCTTTTGAGTGTTTAAACAACAACAGATTGTGAGAATCATTACACCTTTTAACATGCAACAGTGAAGTAAAAGTCAAATGAAACTCATAATGCTGCTATTTAGCTAAATAGTTCATTGTTGCCTACTCCCAGTGAAGAATTCATTTGATTAATTACATGAGAAGCTGATTCATTCATCTGAGATGTGTCTGGAAATATTACAACATACAACTACCATGTCTGATGGCATTTAATGTTTACCAGATACAATTTTAATCTATATGTTTGTGGGGAAAAAAACCCCACTCTTACCTGATATAATTCTCCTTTCATGCCCTCTCCACCTACACTAATATTTGCCTTCTATAACAAGTGAATAGATATGGAAATATTCTGAACTGTTTATAAACTCTTTCTTGTCTAAATAACTGAAGTGTGCTGACAGCTGTCCTAGTTTTCCCTCAAGCAGTTAACTCTGGTTTGCTTTGCTGATTTCCTATTTTAATTCTAACTTAAAATTCCTACGTCATATTTCAGGCTATCAAAACAATCTATTGCTAAAACAAGTGACTGGACATTAGGAACTCCTAGTTGTAAGTCTACTGCTTATTATTTACCTTGAACAAAATTTATTGTGTTTGCTACTTTGTCAAAGTCCCATTAAACATCTCGGTCTTAGTGAGGAGGGAGGAAAATACCATTTTTAAAGAATCCCACATTATGTACATATAGAGCTTTCTTATAGACATAAATCAGATCATAAGCTTTCTTTTTTAATATGTTAATAGTGCCAACAGCCATTTGTTCCCTTAGCTAAATTTTCGCCCCTCTACGTGTTAACTAAGTCGTACTTACTCTGTCAAATATTGTCACTTATCGAAGAGGAGCTCCTGGTATGCAAAAGGCAGTAGGATGATGATTCTGTTGGGAATCCTGAAAGAAGGGCTAATGGCTTTGTCAGTGCTATCTTGGTACATGACAGGATTGACTCCATCTATATTTGATATATAAACATAGCTGTTTATGACCAAGGACTAGCTTTGTGCAGAATCACAGCATGGACAGGAAGTAAAACAAAAATATAAGGAGGATAATATAATATTGCTGTGCTGTTTGGTTATTGGAACAGGCTTTAGGTTATTTATTTTTAGGCAAGAAGATGTTTCACTCTTAATCTGAATGGAAACCTCCTGTTAATGTCAGCTTCTGAGACAAGGGCAGTCCAGTTCTCAGTACAAGACACTAAGCGCTCGTGTGTCACCCGGTATTCAGGAACTCCCAGGACTGAACCCAACATTAACTTCTGTTTATTGACAACTACCCTTTTATACATTGGTAGGAAGACTTCTTGCTGCACAGCTTTGTATTAAAATACTTTCAATAACCATTTAATTCCTTTTCTCTGTTACATAAGTTCAAGCATTTGAGTTAGATGCTGTCATCCACAGATACTCATCACAAGCAAGTCTATTGGTTAGCTCATGAAACCTGACATACTCTGTGACTAAAGTATCAAATATCATTGGGATTCATGGATAACACCCTGCTAAGTGTGGCAGAGCTACAGAAGGTTGGATTCCCTGCCCATACAAGTCACCGTGGCTTCAGAAAAGTAATTTTCTATTCTCAGTAAACCTGTGTGTCTATTACGTCTGACCTAGACTATGGTTTCTTTCTTAGTTTTCTGAAAGGAAATACTTCTGATTTGTAATGCAATACAGGATTTCTCTATTTCAGACTAAATTGTTTTCTTGGTATGACTGGATGATCTTCAGCGGTTTTACCCAGGGAAAGAATGTTTCTCAGTGATTTGAAATTCACTTTGATCATTTTGTAGTAATAAAGTCTTGATAATTCCGTTTCTGAAGCTCTGATGTATCTTTGTTTCTCCATTAATGAAGTGTGTTAAGGAGGTTTAAATTTGAAAAGACTTTTTAGTGAATTTAAAATCAATATTGGATGCATGTTCTGCTTTTTCTTTTTGTTATATTTGTACAACATTTGTTACATGAGCTAGTTGTTAAATTGCTCTGATTCCTAAGGAAAAAAAAAGTAAGCATATGATGCACATAAAATAGGAGGATGGATGTTTTGATGGGGAAAGAAGTAAAAATCCTATCTGATTCCATAAAAAGTATAATTACCAGTGGCCTCATCAGTGGTGAGTAGCGGGGAAGCAATCACTTGTCTTCACCTGCAGGCCACACTGTGTCTAACATAGCCCAGTATATGCTTGGCCTTCAGGGCTGCATAGGAGTTTGTGTTTGCTGCTGTTGAACTCCATGATTTTTCCACTGGTTCATTCCTCTTATTCACTGGGATCTCTATGAATTGCAGCTCAGCCCTCCAGCAAGTCAACCACTCCCCTCCACAGTTGGTTATCATCCAAAAAACCAACAAGTGTGTGTTCCAGCTCACTGTCCAGGTCAATGATAAAAATGTTAGATGGCACTGCCCTAGTATTGATGCTGGAGGAATGCCACTAGTAACCATCTTCCAGTTTGACCTTTGTGGTGGGTTGACTCTGGCTGGACACCAGGAGCCCACTAAAGGCACTCTATCACTTCCCTCCTCAGCTAGACAAGGGGGAGAAAATATAACAAAAGGCTCATGAGTCAAGATAAGGACAAGGAGAGATCACTCAGCAGTTACCATCATGTGCAAAACAGATTCAACTTGGGGAAATGAGTTAAATTTATTGCCAGATCAGAGCAGAATAATAACAAATAAAACCTAAACCTTAAAAGACCTTCTCCCCACCCCTCCCCTTTTCCTGGGCTTAACTTTGCTTCTGATTTCTCTACCACCTCCCCCCAAGCAACACAGGGGGATGGGGAATGAGGGTTGTGGTCAGTTCATCACATGTCTGCTGCTCCTTCCTGCTGAGGAGGAGGACTCCTCATGCTCTTCCCCTGCTCCAGCTTAATGTCCCTCCCATGGGAGACAGTTTCCCAGGAACTTCCCCAATACGAGTTCTTCCCATGGGCTACAGGTATTAATGAACTGTTCCAGCATGGGCCCCTTCCACAGAGTCACAAGTCCTACCAGCAATGTACTCCTTTCTTTCCATGGGTCCACAGGTCCTGTCAGGAGCCTGCTCAAGTGTGGGCTCTCCACAGGGTTATAGCTTCCTTTGGTCATCCACCTGCTTCAGCATGTGGTCCTTCACAGGCTGCAGGTGGATATCTGCTCCACCATTAACTTCCATGGGCTGCAGGGGAACATCCAGCCTGCCTCACCATGGTCTACATCACACGTTGCAGGGGAATCTCTGCTCCATCTTATGGAGCACCTTGTCCTCCTCCTTCTTCACTGACCTTGGTGTCTGCAGAGTTGTTCATCTCACATAATCTGATTCCTTTCTCTGGCTGCAGTTGCTGTTGCAGTTTTCTTTTTATCTCATCTGAAGTTATCACAGAAGTGCTACCACCATTGCTGATGGGCTTGGCCTTGGCCACGTGGCAGGGGCTCTATTGGACATAGGGGAAGCTTTTAGCGGCTTCTCATAGCAGTCCCCGCTGTAGACCCTCCACTACCAAAACCTTGCCATGGAAACCCAATACAACCTTGAACCATTAACTACTACTCTCTGAGCAAAGTAGTCCAGCCAGTTTTTCCCCTGCCTTGCAGTCTACTCATCTAGTCCACATCTCTTCTGTTTAGGTACCAGTATACTATGAAAGACTGTGTTGAAAGTCTTGCTTCAGATAAGCTTCATCTGTAACTCCCCTTTCATCCGCAGAGCCAACCATTTCATCATAGAAGGCAATCAGGTTGGTCAAGGATGATTTAACCTTGATAAATCTCTGTTGGCTGATTCCAGGCATCCTTCCGTCTTTCATGTGCCTGAAACAGGGAGGACTTGCTGCTTAATTTTCCCAGAAGCTGACCAGGCTGTAGGTCTTCCTTCTTTGCTTTTTGAAATATTGATATAATGTTTGCCTTTTACCAGCAAATGGGGAGTTCCCCCAGTTGCCACAGCCTCTCAAAGATGATAAAGAGGAGCCCCACAAAGATATCAGCCACCTCAGCTTCAGTGGATGCATTTCATCTTGACCTATGTCCAGAATTGCCTAAATTCTCTCTAATTTGATCCTCCTGTACAGTGGGTAGTACCTCATTCCCCCCCAGTTTACTACTATGCAGAGACCTGGCCTTACCAGTAAAAAAAAAAATAAAAAAGGCCAAAGAGGGCATGAAGTACTCAGCCTTTCCTATACATTTTGTCATTAGGACCTTTCTAGCTTTCCTGCACTATTTAGCAGTGAGCTTACATTTTCCTTCGCCTTTCTTTCAAGGCTACTTACCTGTAAAAGCCCTTGTTGTTGCCCTCTACATTCCTTGGTGATTTTAACCCCAGCCATGTGTGGCTTTCCTAATTCAACTCTTGCATACCTGGGTGATGCTGCTAGATTTCCTGGTAGCCTGTCCCTGCTTCCACTTTCTGCATGCTTCCTTTATGTGTCTGAGCTCAGCTAGAAATTCCCTCTTCAGCCAACCTGTCCTCCTGCCATATCTGTCCATCCTCTTGTGGAATCACGATGGGCCATTCTTGTGATTCAAGGAGATTTTAATTGAAGATCAGCTCTAATGGGACCTTTTTCTTTCTTGTCAGGGATTCCTGCCTACCTGTTCCCTGACCATGCTGAAGTCCATTCTCTTGAAGTCCAGGTCTTTACTCTGTGACATACCTTCCTCACTTCCTCACTTCCCTTAGCCTGCTTAAAAGCCTTTCTCAGTAGATTAGCAAGACTGTTGGGAAAGATGGTCTTGCCTCTCTTTCTCATGCTGGTTCCATCACTCCCCAGCAATTCTTGCTCCCAGAAGGCTTACCCATGGACATAGAAGCCAAAGGTCCTGTTTATGACACTGGCTTTGATCTGCAAGATACATCCCCTTCTACTAAACACATTTCCTTGACTGGTAGGATCAGAAAGGAACTCCACCTTGGCCTCTTTACCACAGCTTAGAGCGCAGCAGTCACCTTTGATTTGCTCAAGGTCTCTTTTGACAGCAACACTTGTGGCCAGATGGATATGCAGAAATAGTAATAGTGCAAAGACAGTAACAAATAGTAATAGTTCAAAGACCTCATCAATCCTTCCATGGTGTCCTACACCAGGCCCCAGGACGAGCAATCACCTTCCCAACAGCAGGTCTGACCTGCAGCTGGGTGCTTTGGCCCCTAGAGAAGGGAGTCTCAGCTACTCTTACCCATTACTTCACCCTTATGGTGATGGTTCCAGTCAGTTTGTGACTTTTGTTGGATATCACTGGAATTCCCCATGAACTTCTCTAAAGTTCCTAAATTCTACTGACTTGATATATATCATTGCTCATCAATACTTTAAATAAGAACATTCTTATTAGAGATGTTTAAGGAAGTCCATTGATTGCTTTATGTCAGAGAGTGGTAAGGAGGCTAAAGGGAGACCTTATCACTCTCTAGAACTACTTGAAAGGACATTGTAGAGAGGTAGGTGCTGGTCTCTTCTCTCAGGTAACTAGTGGTAGAACAAGAGGGAATGGCCTCAAGCTGCACCAGGGGAGATTTAGACTGAACATTAGGAAATTTTTTTTCACTGGAACAGGCTGCCCAGGGAGGTGGATGAGTCACCATCCCTGGATGGGTTTAAAAGCCATATAGATGTGGTGCTTGGGGATATGACTTAGTGGTGGACTTGGTAGAATAGGGTTAATGGTTGGACTCAATGATCTTAAAGGTCTTTTCCAACCTAGACAATTCTATCATCCTATATTGATTATTCTTACTATTTCTGTTGGTCTGTGATAGCTCTTTTTCTCTCAATCCACAAGTATATAGTTTCCTTGATAACCTATTGGGAAGGGCATGGTTATAAAGACTAAATAAATTTCAGCTTACTCATTCTCCTTCATCTACTTTTTGTAGACCAGCTAGTAGATAACTCCCTAATTATTGTTTATTGACAGAAGAAATTCTCTGACCTGCATTCTCACAGCCACTCTCTGTGCTTGTTTTAAATATTACATCCTTATTCTCTGTGATCGCAACTGATTATCATGGGAAAAGCAAATGCTGACGAACAGCTCTGCCACTTCATGCTTCTATTCCCTGGGACTCCCGATAGATAACTGGTTTGCTTCATCAGGCTGTTTCAACACCTCCTCTTTTGGGTAACTTTTCATGGGACAGTGCAAGGTTTAGATTAATCTAAGACGAGGACAGAGCTGATGGCTGCACAGGTGGATTTCACAGGGTCTTCAAACAGACAAAAGGGCTTTGTAATATGCAGGAGACAGGAGGAAAAAGTAACTGGTAAACATAACTATGAACAGACAGCTTCAATTTCCTAGTAATGCTCCCATATTATCTGCAGATATATAGGAACAGTTATGCTTTTAATTACATTTGGTCAGCTTAAAATTTAATTGCAGATCCTTTAGCACCTAACTAGGTTACTGAAGACTAGATTGCTCTTGGATTTGTCACAGGACACTCATATCCCATAGCAATTTAATCAGCTCTGCTTACGCTTCAGTCTTTAGCATTTTGGTTTTAGATTGTAAATTGCTGAAGATAGAGACCTGCCTTCCTGCATGACTGTACATTTCCCCGCTCATCAGTGAGTCAGTATAAATAGTAGTAAATAACCAATAATTATGTCTTTAATTTCCAGGGATACTGATGAAGTAAAATACTTGGAATCTCTATAGAATAATTAATTTTAAATTTTGTGCTAGTTTCTGCCTTCCTTCTTAACAAATAAACCTAACTTAGGCCATGCTGGCTGACAGATGTCTATGACAATATGATAATACAAGAATGGCAATGCTGATTAGTCAAAGTTAAATGGAAAATTTCCCTCTAAGGTGACAGGTTTCCAAATTAATTTCAATCTAGCGAATAATTAAAATTTACATCAGGATGCAAAATAAGAACATGAGTTACAGCTTAACTTTTGGGCAACCATAAGAGTGTAGCGGTGCTATGCACACTAGCTAGTGAAAAACTGGAAAGCAAGAGAAATAAAGCCATAAAATATTAACCTAGAAATGCATACATTTCAGCAAAGCTGTACCCAGTCAGAAAAATATAAGCACATATTGATATAAAGCAGTAAATTAACAATTCACCAATATTATATTCCTAAGGTTTCATTATTATGTTAAATTTGGTATTTTTAATGGTATTGATTTATGGTCTTATTAGTATAACTTTAAATTGGGATTGCAGAACAAAGTGCTAGAATAAACTTTTTGTTTCATTGGGTTTTTTGTTGTTTGTTTGTTTGTGTGGTTGGTTTGTTAGTTTTGGTTGGTTGGTTTGTTGTTTATTTTTGTCTGGTTGGCTGGTGTTTGTTTCATTTTGTTTTGCTTTGTTTGTTTGTTTTATAATCGAACTCCAGAGGAGCCTGGAGCCTCCGATGCAAACAGCAGCACAATGCTGCCAATCAATGGCATCCTGCCCTCATGAGAAGCAGCACCTCCTACCTCCCACTCAGTTTCTAACAGCCTACAGAACCACCAGGATGGGAAAGAAAAATAAAATTTGCCAAAATTTGGAGTGTTCTTTCCTCTGAGTAGCATCTACAGCATTTGTTGCAGTCTAGTTATAGAGTCCGCTTTCTCATAGCCACAGTTTCAGGAAGGAAAAAACTACTTATTGAAAAACCTCAGATAGCAAATAAATACCATAGTGAACCGCTGTTAACATTAAGGGAGCTGGTATGAAAAACATAGCATACATATAGTGTTTTATAGATTTTAGTGTTCAGCTTGAGACCAGGCACAGAATCCTTGTGCAAACTCTTTATGCAAACTGGCAATTCCAAAGATTGAAAGCTTTGAAGAAACTATGAGATGGAAAAAATGTACAGAGGAAATATTATTCTTTTACAGGGGGGCAGAAAAACACAACACTGGGATACTCAGAGCAAGACAGAAGTGGATTGTGGCTGTTGTCTTGGCTTTGTACTGATGCTGCACTTCAATGAAAGGTAGTTACCGCTAAGAGAAAAGTAACATCAGATTGTCATTAATAGAAAGAGAAGAATACTTAGCAGGTAATAGAGAAAGAAACCCCCAAAAGAAATGTTTTCTGTGGGATGGTTTGGGTTGTTTTGGGTTTTTTTTTCTGTGGGATTTTTTTTTTTGTTTTCTGTGAACTGATTGGAGAAAGAATGAAAACTACTACCATGGTTGTAATAGCAAGAGTAAAAGTGATTTCCTACACTGGGAACTCCTGAACATTTCATAACCAAAATCTGTTTGGCTATCTGCCTGGATTCATGGGCTGCACCTAGTTGGCATTAAAATCAAACAGAGCACTCTCACTGTTAGCATCACGATGGGAGTATTATGTGGAGGTAGTAACTAATGCAGTAGTATTTTGCTTCTACATTAAAAAACCAACCAACCAAACAAAAGGATGGCTGTGAATAGCACTGTAAAAGCCCATGTAATAGTGTAATAGTTAAAGATCACGTGCTACATCTTGGCCATGTTGTGGGACATTTAACAGGCAAGCACTGAAGCAATATAACCCTGTGAACTACATACAAGACTTACTTTGTTTCGTTCCCTGGAGCTGTAGGATTCTAATGCAAAATACTCATTAAAGGCCCAAAGATAGGTTGCATGATTCTTCTGTAGCTGACAGGAGGTCTATGGGCAACAGGGGAGTCTACATGACACCTTTCACCTATGTGACTCAAATATATGTGACTAAAAAGCTCAAATAAATTGTTTGCATTTTACAGCAACAATAAGAATAAGAAACCATGCTAATATTGAATTGAATAGTTGAGTATACTAATTTCCCATTACAAATTCTGTACACTCCTATCTGCTGTGAACTCGGTTTAAGGAATAAAAATCCCACTGAGAATATGAATTGGTTCAGCAGAAGTATCCATGAATAACTGGATTACAAATTAAGCCAAATCTATCAGAATAATGAAGGTGAAATCTTGACCCTGACAAGGGTCACATTCATTTTTGACTTGATCTGATCAATAACTAAACTAGCACCTAAGAGCTGGACATTGCATGCTTTCAACAGAGGTACCAGCTCACAGATTGCAGTTAAAGGCCAAAGATCCCAAATTGGACCACGGTGGCAACGAGATACCTTGAAATGAGACGAAAAGCATCCAACACACAGTGCTAAAGTACTGCCCGAAGTAATCATGCAGTGTGTATAAGTAAAAAGAAATTCAGAGCATGATGTTATGTATACTCATCCTCACTCCAAAATGTCCCTCAGAGCCTGAGGTTCCTCCATCTACTTCAGCCCCAGCACCTGCACACTCACCTGTGTGTCCCCCCAGGCAATCCAGCCATATGGCCACCAGACAGATCAGTGTAAGTCATGGCAACTGGCATGCCAATAATATTGACTAAGTGAAGCTTTCCCTTTGAGTCTGACTGATGTTTTGCCCCACCTACCAGGTACGCAAGGCAATCCTACAACTTCTTCTTGGCTTCCAAATTTACTTCATGGTTGAAGTTGAAATCCCTGGATTTTGCTTCTCAGTTCCTTAGCCCTAGTCTCATTTGATCTCTGCTTGCTATTTTTCCAAAGTTTTTCACAATAATGTGGACTTGTTGACCTTTATGGGGTTTGCCCTCCTATTTGTTTTAAGGGTCTCTTGCCTTCTCTGGCTTCCTACCTATTGCTGTGGCTATAAATATGGCTGGCATGTTCCTGAGAGAATTTAGTTCCTAACCTTGGCTTTCCCTGGTCATAACACTTAGTTGCATTTTCCATTTTTTGATTCCAGGTTGTCTTTAACAACTAGGAATGATCAGCCACATCCTGCTATGCCTGATAATTTACTGAGGACATGTATTTTTGCCTTTTTTTTTTCCCAATTCATGGAGTCTCTTTTCAGGTGTAGCCAAGGAACCTTTAGTCTTGTTGGGCCAGAAAGAAAACATTAGTGATATGACTGTGATGTAGAACATCCCTTTGTAGGTAGGATATTTGTAAATTAAGGCTACCATTTCCATCACTATTTCTACATCATATCTTGAACTCTTGGAAAAAAATGGAAGTCAGTACAGCATTGTTTACAGAGCCTGCTATTACCGTGTGTATTAAACAAGACCCAAATATTCCAGCCACAGGGAATTCCAGCAGAGATTTAGGCCAAGCAATACCTAGTTTTTAGCTCCTTGACAGACTGCAAGAAGCAGTCACCCAACACTCAGTCTTGTGAAGACTGAGACAGTTCTGGGCATGTGGAGAGGTGAATCCCTAAGTACCTGGGGCACTTTCAAGACAAACAGGGAGGCACCCCTGGAATTTAGGTGCCCGTAGGGTTAGGTGTCAAATGAATGTGGGATTTCAGGACCATAGTTTGGACGTTTTATGTGGGACACAGGCAGGATGTTGGCCCCTGCATACTTGATTGCTCTTTTATCACCAGCTCCAAAGTGTGGGAATCTGAACCACTCTTCATATATTTTGACTGTGAATTATGTGAATCTCAAATGTTCACTTGCAGGTACTGTTTCTGGTGGAAATTTCAAACTCTATTGTACTGGAAAAGAAGACAAAATGTTTGTGACTGTCACGGTTTAGGGTCAGGGCAGCCCCTTAGACCTATAACAGATGCTCTCTGTTAACCCCCCCTCCCTTCCCAAAAGGGGAAGAGAAAAGGAATAAGGGAGAGAGACTTAGTGATTAGAAAAGGAAACTAGAACAGCTTTAATGAAAATG
>WTSP01019294.1:13736-25932 GCA_025331215.1 Actenoides lindsayi | reverse complement strand
TTTGTGATGAGATATAGAAATCGTTATAACATTACATAGTGTTAATGGTTTCAGTGCCAGAAGGATATAATTCATAACCACGTGGCGCTGGTGGGGCCGTGACGCCCGCCGTGGCGGAGGGGCTCGGCTTGTCAGGTAGGTAGCTGCTGTGCGCGCTGCGGCGGCGCCGCCGCCGGTGCCCGAGCCCCGGGAGCAGCGCCCGGGCCGGAGAGCGGCCGCCCCTACCCCTCGCCGTGTCCTGCTTGCACGCCCGCCCAGCAGGCAGCCGGTGCCGGGCGGCGGGTAGGCCCCGCGCGGGGATTTACCTGCGGGCGGGGCTGGCACCGCCGCCGCTCGCGTTTTCCTCTGAGGGGGCGGTGGCGACAGCGGCGGCGGCGGCGGCATCCGGTCGCCTCTTGCGGCGGCGGCGGCGCGAGGAGACGTCAGGGGCGCCGCTCTCCCGGCGGCGGCTCCGCCCCGGCAGAGCAGGCAGCGCGGCGGGTGCGGATCCCCGCCCCCGGGGCTGCCGTCGGGCCGGGGGCACGGGGCCCTGAGCGGGGTCGGGGCGGCCCCCGGGCTGGCGGGGTCCAGGCGAGGGGGCGACGGGAGGGAAGGGTCTGACTCGATCTGGTTCCTGCGGCGCCTGTCGCCGCCGCTGCCCGCCGTGTGTGTTACGTGTGTCCATCTCCCGTGCTCCGGCTGCGCCACGGCTCGCTGGTCGGGCTGTGGCTGCTGCGAGTAACGGGGGGACGCGCCAACCAGCTCTTGAAACTTTATGATGTGAGCCCCCGCTCCCCAATAAATGTAACCCCTTCTGGTTGGTTGGTTGGTTGGTTGGTTTGAGGTTTTTTGGTTTTTCTTCCCCCTCCTCTCCCTCCTTTCCCTCTCTTCTCCCCCCCCCTCTGTAACAATGCTGTACAACTCAGCGAGTTTCTTAATTTATACATGTTGTTTACAGCATGCATAGGTAGGGACTTAATGCTACTGCCCTGGCTTTTTTGGTTTGGTTTTTTTTTTAATGATTCGTGTGTTTGTGGGTTCGGTATCTGCAGGAGTCCTAAATGCTCACATCCTTGGTGTTTGAGAACAGAATACACAGAAGGGCATTAAACATCCCTTTTCATGTTGAAGTGTTTCTGTTGTGTTTGAATTTACATCAGCATACATGCTTGGAAGCTGCACATCCTATGTGCACTCCTAGGGTTTTGTTACACTTCTCAATAAACCATTTACTATTTGCAAGAAAGCAGCAGTGCTTTTCAAGTAGCTGATTGAACTTTTCCCCACTTTGTAACAAACCTGCACAAAGTGACTTTGTTGCTCTGCTGTGCTGTAATGCAGCTTTGCTTAACAAGTGGCAATGTAAGAAAAATCTGCCTGACATCTGAAACTTTTTGACCCAAAGTATTATTTTCAGTTAATTGTACCTACTAAATAATATGTAATAAAGAGATGACTGATACAGTTTACTACATGGATGTGCTTTGAAAGTCTTTGAAAGGCTTAAGGACGTGGGATGTTTGTACTTCTGATTCATTCACAGTCACAGCAAATTACAAATGATGGACGTACAGGTTAAGTTACAGTAGTAATTATTGTTGGTGAGACAAACCTATGGTACCTCCCTTTATAAATTTCTTTTTAATGTGTTGAAGCAAATTGCTGGTACTGTTACAACTTTAAAATCATAGAGTACTTTGGGTTGGAAGGGACCTTTAAAGGTCATCTAGTCCAACCCCCCTGCAGTGAGCAGGGGCACCTTGGACTAGATGAGGTTGCTCGGAGCCCCATCCAGCCTCACCTTGAATGTTTCCAGGGATGGTGCACCTACCACCTCTGGGCAGAATCATAGTTTTCCCTTAGATTACTCTTCTTTTGGTCAACCTCTTCCAGTGTTTCACCACCCTCACTGTAAAAAATTTCTTCCTTGTATCTAGTCCAAATCTCCCCTATTTTAGTTTACAACCCATTACCCTTTGTCCTGTCTCAACAGGCCCTGCTGAAATGTCTGTCCTCATCTTTCTGACAGGTCTTTTGTAAAGTACTGAAAGGCTGCCATAAGGTCTCCCTGGAGTTTTCACCAGGCTGAACAGCCCAAACTCTCTCAGCCTTTCTTTGTCGGTGAGGTGTTCCAGCCCTCTGATCATTTTTGTGGCCCACCTCTGGACCCACTGCAACAGGTCCATGTCTCTTTTTTTGGTGGGGCTCCAGAACTGAACAGAAACAGTACTCCATGTGGGGTTGTGTGGAATATTAACCCCAGAAGAGATCAGCTTTGCGAGTATTTCTTTGAAGGAGAGGATCTGAAGTGGGCCTACAAGAAGGCTGGGGAGGGACTTTTCACAAAGACCTGTAGAGGTAGGATGAGGGGTAGATGGTTTGAAGCTGGAAGAGGGTGGATTTAGATTGGAAATAAGAAGGAAATTGTTCTCTCAGTGTGGTGATGGAACAGGTTGCCCTGGGAAGTTGTGGTTACTCCATCGCTGGATGTGTTCAGATACAGGTTGGATGGGGCCTTGAGCAACCTGGTAGGAGGTGTCCATGCCCATGGCAGGGGCGGTGGGACTAAATGGTCTTTAAGGTGCCTTTTAACCCAAACCATTCTATGATTCTAAGTACAAGTTTACCTTTTAACTAAGCAAAAGCTCTGTTAACCATCACCGAGAGCCTTTCCTGCTTTCCTGTAACTATAACTTTATGTCACAAGTGAATCATCTAGAGGAAGGTTATTCTTCAGTTGGTAATTGGGATTGCCAGTGTATAAAGTGATCACATAGAAATCATTCTGAGGAGACACTTGAAAGTAAAGACAGGCTGGAGAGGGTGCGGGAGGATTTCAGAGTGGGGCAAAGGAAGATAAGATGGGTCTTCATCAAGAGAGGGGGAGAAGTAAATATTTGCTTCACTGGAATAAACAGCTTTAACAGGGCAAAGCAAGATGCAACTGAGTGGGGTACCACCGCAGTTACGTAACGCAGGATGTTTTTCCATCCTTAAAAATGTTCAGAGTTCAGTTTAGTTCTCCATGTAACGGAGAGAGAGGTGCTTTGGTGATACGAAGGTTTAGGCAACCGGTGGCCCGGGGCAGGGCACTGGTTTTCCGGTCTTGGGGGGATGTGGAGCCCCCCCCACCCGCCCCGGCTGCCCTCCCCCCCCCCCCGCCGCTGGCTGCTGCTTCTCAGTGTTCTTTCAGCTGGGAAGCAGTGGGGTGAAGGAAGGTATGTTGCCGTGTCAGCCTCGAGGCCGAGGGAGCTGGCAGCAAGCCCGGAGCTGCTCCATACAAGGAGATGGGCTAGCTGCATGAGGTCATTTCACAGGGAGGAGTTTGTTTGCAGTGTGTGGGAAGTGGGTCTAGGAAAACGAAAGGGGATTCTTTTGCTTGGGGTGGAGGAGAAATCTGCCAGAGGAGAGAGGATAGCCTGAGTTCATTCCAGCAGGAAGTACACTGCATATATCCTCCCATCTTAGAACTGTCCTTTTAGTACTGTCTGTATTATAATGTTGATGTATTTGCCTTACAAAAATGAAGATGTAGTGCGGAGTTTATTATTACAGTAGAGATAGTCTTGGAATTCTTGAATATTCACCGTTTTGTTAGGGAGTTAAAGGGTTTAAAATATACTGCATGTAAATATGCAGCAAGTTTATGCTGTATAGCATTTGCATTAGGTAACTGTAGCATTTCTTTGGGAAGTTTTTGTAGTGAATCAGTGAAATTCACAGCTTTGTTTCCATGGTTTGAGAGAATGCTAGTTACCTTTCTTATTAAGAGCTATGTGTGTGGTCATGTTCAGTGGCATTGCAAGTTTTGGAAATGGTTCTTAAGAAGCATCAAGAGTGCTTCTTTTAGAAGCTTGTTATCTGTTTGTTTGTTTTGATTTTGGTTTTTTTTTTAGAAGCTTTTTTAGCTTCTTTCTTTAGTTTTATTTTAGTTTGCCTTTTAGAAGCTTGTTTTTTTGTGGGTTTTTTTGGGTTTTTTTTTGTGTGATTATTTCTTTTTCCTTCTTTTTTTCTTTTAGGACCAACTTTGTGGGATGGAGGATTTTGATTCCTGTCATCTAGTAGCATAAGATCTTACTTGAGAGCATGACTGTAATCTTTTCTAATTCCTCCTGCAAGTTTAAATGCAAAGTTCAGATTGTTTTTCAGTGTTATGAGTCTGAAGGAGTAGGGTTTTTTTCAGTGCAGTGTGTTTACCTCATAATGATGCAAATAAGTACCCAATACATTAAGACTTAATGCTGTTATTAATCTGAGAGAGTAAATTGTGTTTCATAACACCATACTACTTTGGATCTTGGATTACCACTTGCTGTAGTCACCAGCTTCCTTTATATTGCCACCTTTCTATTCTAGAAGGAAAATACCAAATGGTTTAACCACAGAGGATTTCAGAATTTCTATCCCACGTCTGACCTTGTTACTAATCTGTTCACGACACACAGATGAGTGTCATAGCAGTGTGTAGAGACAACTCTCCATACTTGTAACTGTACTGGTTCAGCGACTGTTTTCTGGCCAGTTGTACAGGTTTGTCAGAATTCCTAATTTTTGGCATGTATTAGTTGGCTTGTTGGAACACAGCTCTGTCTGCTTAATCTTGTCTATGTTCTGAAGTTCCACCTTGAGCAGCAAGGCTTTTTCGTTAGACTTTCTGATGTGGTTGCTTTTATTTTCTGCTGAGGGGAGAGTTACTACTCCAGACAAATCTCACTGTTATGTTTTTGATAGGGTGAACATGGAGTAACAGCAGTAGTTGTGTACTGAGAGACATTTCTGTGACTACAGCTCTCTGTTAAGATGATGACATGAACTTTCAACAGCTAAGGGAGGAATAAAAACAGGGCATGTCTACTCTTAATCTGTTCTTTAGGTATGCTTTACCATATTGCTTGCACAGTGCCACTCCATTTGGAACCTTGTCTTATTAAATGCCAGTAAAAAAAAAGTACTTTTTAACTAACCAGTTAATAGTTTATTATGTATTAGGCATGTTTCTATACAGTATTCAAAAGCTAGTCTGAAGATGGTACTTTTGCAGGCTCTCTTGTAATTGTCATCATTTGATCTTACAGTGTCACAACGTTTTTTTCATATTATCATTTTGGAAGCAATTTATTTTAACATGAGGAGCCGAGATAGTAAGAAATTAAACTTAAGCATCAAAATAAATTGCTATAGTTAAGACCTAATGAAAAATCAATTACCTTTTAAGTAGAGGCAACCTGTGCAAAGTTTGTCAATTGTTGCAAATCATGTAAGCATTCTTTGACAGAAACAGGAATAGAATCCGTAATAGTGTTAAAGTGCGTTAGTCACAAGCCTTTTGTTCCCTGAAATTGCCTGTTTAGAAACCAGGAGGCATACAGTTACAGAAATGACTGTGATAGAGTCGTGAAGATGAGCCCCTCTGACAGAGTGCTGAATCATCCCCTGAGCACTCCATCCTCTCTACTAAATGAGCCAGACATTTATGGAGCAAAGCACTGTGGAAATAATTACGTGATCACATAATGCATATTCCAAAGATGGTGGCATTTAGGTTTTCATCCTCAATTTGTGAATCTCTTAATTTCAGTACTTGATTTGTCAGCTTTGCTGTTTTTCTCCATCTCTGTTTGTGCCTAACTTTTTGCTATAGAAAAATCAGAAAATGATATTGCATACATTGCCAGAATATTGTAAACTTACATGGTTCATCATCACTTTTATCATGTTTGCTGTTGTAACTGAGAATGTCGGTAGTAAGTTGGTTTTTTCAATACAAAACAGACCAGAGTGGGAAATGGCATAGATTTAGTGGCTATTTAATAAAGGCAGGAATAATTTTATTGAATATTTGATGTTATAATTCTCAGACAAATAATGTATTAGCAACGTGTCAGCTAGTGGAGTCGTTAGCTGCTGTGGACTAGTAAATCACAAAATTTACTCATAGTGAACCTATAAACAACTAAGAATAGATAGGGTCTTATGATAAGCCTTAATCTTCGAATACTTGGAGCTTGTCCTGTCTGTTATTGAATTGTGTGTGTTAAAATAGAGTTTTTCTCTGAAGAAGTTGATATTTCAGGTTTAAAGATGTAGTCAGCCAAATTCGCTTCAACTATCTCAGAGTACCGTAAGGCAAAAATTCTGACAGACCTAAATAACCTTTGCCTACAATATAAATATTACTAGCATCCCCAATTTTTTTTTTAATTTTTTTTTTTTTTCCTGAAGAATATCCATGAATGGTGCTATGTCCTGAAGAACATTTGCCTCAGAAATGGAAAGTTAGCTGCTTAGTACCATTTTTGGAAGGAATACTTTTGATATACAGAATGAAAGAATGAGGATAAAAAGAAAATAATTTGTTACAATGAAGATTAGATTGTGTATACAAATAAATTTCCATGTGAAGAGTCCAAGCATATGGGTTTGTGTTTTTTTTGCTTATGTGCACTCTAGTACCATTTTTCCAGAGACCTGGGAGTTTAAGAGTCGACAGCTTATAATTGTATATTATGACACCCATTAATTAAAGCTTGATTCATTTATACATTTCCAAATGAGAATAATACACATCAGAAAGAGTGTTCTTTATAACAGGGAAGGCTGAAGATACACAGACACAACTGACTGGATCTAAAGAGATAGGGTAGGTTTCTTCATTTATCTTGAGAATTTAGCTTTGGTATATATTTGTAAAATGTATGTTTTAAAATTTGCTATGCGCTTCAAGTGTTTAGTAAGGTGCAAAGGTGTAGTTCAGTTTGTCTTTATTCTGACATTATAGTGAGAGTAACTGCATTCCCTTGAACAGAGAGGCTTATCACAGTATCCTTTATGATACAGAACATGCGAAGGAAAAGTCATTCAGCTCAGGAACAGTAAACAAAGACTTGAGGCAACACCTTTCACTGAACTACGTGGTATGTTAGATTCCCTGCAGTGTAACAGTCTGGAATATCAGCTTTTGGGAAGGGACAGGCCACTTCCTCATGGACATGTGTTCCTCATGCACTGGTTTTCTGTACAGAATACTGTGCAATTGAACTATATTAAATGTGATACAATGATGCCAAGGAAATAAGTGACCTCAAGAAGACTGAATGAATAGTGAGTTAGAATTAAGTGGAGGATTTAATGAATGACGAGGGTGTAATTAGTTTAATGAAGGAGGAAAGAAGAGGCAACACCCTGATTGCTCTTTGAATTTCTTTTCAAAGAGCAATAAATAATTGGAACTAGATTATGTTTCTCCTCAGGAGACCAGTGTTTTCATATATTACAGACTAATGGCAAATTTTTTAGCTAATTGTTTTGGCTGCAGCAAGAAATTCTCTCATGTTGGGCCACAGGACGAAATTAAACTGCCTCTAGACTTCAAAAACTGTTTCACATCCTGTGGGTTTCTAATTTTCTGTGTCTGTTCTTAAATGTCAAGAAGTAATACAGTGCTTCTGGGAAGAAGGTCCTAGCAATATTCTGGACAGCTAAATTGAAACGTGCAATGGCAGCATCTAGCAGAGTTTTGGCACCTGAGATTTTTTTCAAGGAGGAGTCTCACATGGTGTTTTGCGATGGTGAGAGATTCTCGGTGCTGTGTCAGTATTCCCTCCTCGGTCTTCCCTGAAGAGGCAGGCGGCTTTGGGATTGCGGGTTTGTACTTGGGTATTTTTTTGTGTGTGTGTGTGTGTGTGTGTGTGTTCAGTCTGACTTGCCATGTATTCCTCACAAGGCAGATGGTTATCAAGATATCTTGACAATGCAATGCTTGACTTGTTTTTTGTTGCTCTAGTTCAGATGTTTCTTTACTATGCTGTATAATATGCACTTTAAATGGGCCTGACTTACTTACATGTGTGTTTAGTTTTTTTCAGTTTGTGGCCAACTTGTGGCCACTTTAACATTATATGTGTCTTTGTAATTCTAGAACAGTCCTGTCCTTTTACCCGTAGAACTTGTAACAGGGTTGGAGATACTGGAGTCCGGGCATTGCCACATAAGAATAATTTTTATCAGCCTCATCCTGCTTAATCTGTTTTTCTTTTAAGGTCTGGTGTAGAAATCAGTGTTGCAATGCTGTAGAATTGAGAGTTCAGTGAAAATTCATTGGTCAGGTACTCTCTATTGAGCTTTTCCTTGGCTTTCCTTGCAGCCTAGAACTTAAGGAAAGTTTAATTTCTAGAAAACTAGAGGAAGGGAAGTTTTCTTTACATGTAAGCACAGGGAAGGTAACAAGAAACTAGTGTGCCTTTACCGTTTGAGAGCAGGGTGTGTTTGTGTTTGCTATTTACACGCAGCACTGCCTTTTTCAGAGTTTGCAAGAGCACAGCACTGAGTCCTGAGGCACAGTGGCAGAGAGTGACTTGTGGCAGCCAGCCTAGCTCTGCCTTCATAGCATGTAGCTGCCTTCACCTTCTTATAATCTTCTGCCTGGTGAAATTCAGTCTCTGTCTTGCTATTTACCGTGTCTGTGAGGTAGAAACTTCTACAGAATGAAAGCAAAACTGGTTGAGTAACTGCATCTAAAGAGCTTTTACCACATTGTTCACTACCAGCTCTTCCCGTTGCACATTTTCCACAGGAGACCTGAGATGATAAAATAAAAGGCATGTTGAGGAAGTTTCCAGGCTAGAGGGAGAGGAACAACTGCAGGTGTGGTGAAGAATGAGATTACTATTTAGAATCATCTTGGCAAATGTGAGGCATCATCTGGAACAAAGCAGGGTGTCACTGAGCAGGAAAGCAACATACCATCTGTGGGCAGGACTTCATGGTGGGGGAGGAAACAGGGTAAGGGGCGTTCCTGTCGATGTCAGTTTTTTGTATCACAAACTGAGAAGAACACAGTATCATGCTGTTGAGAAGAGGTTAAAGCACTTGGGCAGGAACTCAAAAGTAATTTGAAGTAATCTCTCTGCTTTTCTCAGAGTTGCTGGGTTGTACAGTACCCCCCTGGTTTAGGTTCTCAACTCAAAGGGAGATAGGAGGGTGTTCAGAGGACAGCCATGGTGCAGAAAATTATTTAAAATGAAACATTGAAAGAAGTAGAATTGCTTAGTCAAAAAATAGGTCATTCAGGTTGTAAAGTGGCTAGTCTCTTCTCTCTATTCCTGTCGTAGGGTAGGGAAGGTGAGATATGATCACTGAGAAATTTTTTCATTGTGCTGAGGGCAGAGTCTTGACAAAATTATTTCTGCCATAGGTAAGTATATGTTGTTCTTTGGTGGAAGGAGAGAGAATTGGATCATGTCTTTAGCTTATAAGCCTTACACTTACATGGTTGTTAGTGATTTACTTCCATCATGTCTTTTACTACCATTTGCATGTGTGAGAAGAATTGCAACAAGCAAATTAAAACTTTGCATATCCAAAAAAAGGAAATATGTCTTGTATTTCTAGTCAGAGGGTTTTCTGGGCTTTTATCTGATTTATTTTCTGGGTTGTTTGTTTGGTGTTTTGTTTGGGTTTTTGTGTGTGTGTGTGTGTGTGTGAGCAAGTCCTATTCTTTGATGGAGCTCACTGCTTCTTAGTTACATGTATTTTTAGTAAGATCACAGCTGCAAGAACTTCTAGGGGAAACTGTGGTCTTCATAGAGTTGCAGGGGGGAGAGAGAGAGTGAGTGCAATGTGTGGGGATGTTTGTACAGTATCAAGTGAAATCAGTCTAGCTCTGTGCTTGCTACTGTTAAGATATGAAGGGGCTATTGGTGCAAATGTAGAATAACAGTTCCTGTCCTGCTGTTGTAGTTTAGGGACATCTAGAGATGGAAGTGTTGCTGTTCAACAGATCTGGTTTTTTCATTAATTTTTACGATGATTTTTGAACTTCTTTGGTTTTTGGTCTCAAAAATGTATTTAGGCATTGAACTCTTGTTTAAATATTTACTAGGCAAAGAAATACTTAAGAGCAACTTTTTTAAAATTTCATTTGTTGTTCCCCTTTCTTCTGGGAAACACTTCAGACATCTGACATACCATGTCAGTTTGTGCTAAGTGAATTTTTAAAATTTTTTTTATTTTGTACTTTGATCTGACACTCTGTCATACTTAACATGTTTTCTGAGCTAAAAAGTTCTCTTTACTTTTTTTGTGCAGAAGCTGCCCTCTACTATGTTCAGTATTATCTATACTTTTTTTTTTTTGTACTTTATGTTCTTCATGAGATAGAATAATTGGATGATATGGGAACACCACGAATGCATCAGCAGCATAAGAGTATGTTAAGTTCTTGCTTCCGGTTATTAAAAAACAAAGTCTGATATTCTGCATGATTCCTAACCTGACTACTTCCCAGAATTGAACAAGTGATTTTGAAGACGTGTGTTTAGAAATTATCAGACCTTTTTCTGTAGTGACTACATTCTGTAGTGACACTAGTCACTAGTAGACTTGTCTCTCCTGCTGTGTTACATTGCCTTTACTGACACATGACTTCATCTGCTGTTTTATATGCTTGTTGCTCAGTATTCTGGGGTTCTTCTGCAAGTTCTCTGAGGATGTGTCAGTTTTGATTGCTCATAATAATTTTGAGTGATGTGCAAACTTAAGCACAGATGATATTTTAAACGATACATATGCAGGTGACCATTCTGAACAGCAGCCTATGTCCCAGCACAAGTTCTGGTGAGGCTTCTGACTCTCTCCCCTGTGAATCTGTCTCTTAAATCATACCCTGCAAGGTCTTCATTCAGTAACAACTTCCTATGAGAGACGTCAGCAGAAACTTTTTAAAAGTCTTTTTGTTAACTATTGCTCCCAACACCTTTATCCACAGGATCCTTCATCCCTTCAGAGAACTCTTCAGGTTTTGAAACATGATTTTCCTCTATGAAAGCTGTGTTTTGTTTTGATTTTTTTCTCCCTATTATTCCCCGTCTGCAAATTCTTCAGTATGGTTTCAACCACATTGCCCAGTATGGAAGTCAGGCTGTCTGTGTTGTGCTTTGCCTGATTGCCTTGTCAAGCTCTGAAAAGATTTGATGTATTTTCCACTCTCCATTCTTCCTTACTTATGTCACCTTCAGCCTAAGTTTTTGCAGAATTAATAGTTTGGCAATTTCATACTTGATGCTTTTAAGACTTACACTGAAGAGTATCTGGCTCTGGTGAATTCTTCTATTAATTTGATTTTTTAAAATGCTTCTCTGATGCTTCATTTTGAGAGAATGCCTTAAATGTCTCCGGTCTAAACAGGATCTGGTATGGGATTGGCTTTGACTGTCTTGGCAGTAATTTCAGAAACAGATAATCTAGGTTTTCTGCTCTATCCTTATCTTCTTTTAACTCCTTCTTTTATATCTTCATTATTTAGTGGTTTATTGCATTGAGGTAGCAAGCTGTCTGTATCAGCTTCTATTATGTTTAAGCTCAGAAATAGCAATGGGAGTTTTGTAACATTGTGTTGCTGGCTTACAGATGGCTGTGTAGTTCACTGGCAAGTTTTTATTATGCTTCTGTGTCCTAGCTAAGATACGCCTATCAACTAGACCAGTACTGGGCTTGTATTACCAGTTCTAAATTGCACTAATGACCTGTGTGTCAATGAAAACATGCACATAGATAAAGAGTCCTGGTAATTGGAGTTTTGCAGAAAAGTTGGGTTTGCATTTTATTTTTTGTAATGACAAAAAAATTTTCTCCATTCTAACATATGTGCCAGAGTAGCTATTTAATAAAAAACAGGTGTGCTTCTTGTCTGTGCAGAGAGCAGAAGATACAGCTTTTTTCTGTTTAAGTGGCTCAGATCCGTTGTTTCATGTAATAAATGAAATTTTCAAGAGGGGTTCATTTTACCATGTGCAATTCTTTGACATTTACTTGAAATCTGAACGTGCCCAGGTGCTGGTGGTAGCGTGTGCTTTACTTTCACAAGTCCCACTAAACCAGGAAAGGCGTTAAAAATAGTATTCCAGTCTATATGTAACAGTATGTACAGTGTTATTCTGGTGTTTCCAACTGGTTTGTATTTGTGATGGGAGGACTAGAGCCAAATTTACTATAATGTTTTCCTCTTGTTTGTTTTTTTGCTGATGAAGACTTTCCCTTGGACTTTGCAGCAAGTATTTTTATATGTTATTAAAAATGTGGTGAATTTTGTAAAACTTGTAGCTTTCTGCATTTTTTTTCTCCTTTCCTATCTGCTTGCATAGCTGCTGTTTTTTTCTTTTTTTTTTTTTTTTGTGACTGAATGTTAGCATTGCTTACCGTCTTTTCTATTTTTGGTCAT
>WTSP01019294.1:2518-13636 GCA_025331215.1 Actenoides lindsayi | reverse complement strand
AGTGACTGAATGTAAGCATTGCTTACAGTCTTTTCTATTTTTGGTCATGGAGACTGGAAGTTTTGTATTTATATTATGCAGCAGTTTGTTTTTAGAATGTCACTAAATAACCAGAAAAGAATACTAAATAATGTCTGTTGGAATATGAACTGAAACAATCCCTTTGTCCATGATTAGTGCTTTGTTTTAAATAATGGAGATCTTGAAATTAGTTCTATTTTCTTTATCTTTAAACACTGTCTTTCAATTTTGCTTAATGTGTCTTTTCTTACAAGGGTATTGCTAAACTAATGTAGAATGTCTCATGTAAAGATTTATCTTCAGATAAATCTAAAGATTTATCTTCAGATGACCTATTCTTGTGTGAGGTTGTGAGTGAACACTTAACATTGGTCCAGCTGTAGCTTATACAGTAATCCTTGCACTCATAAGCTATATGCAATACTTATTTCTTACTAGTTTTTATATTTTATGTATGTTTTTTCTTAATATAAACCTTCAAAGATGCAGCCTTCTGTTGCAGTTTGCTTCACCTGGATTGCAGTCCAAAGTTATAGCTTGAAATTTCAATGCTGCAGTCCTCTTTAAGTTTTTGAACGCCCACTGTTCTAGATATTGGAGTAATTTGAGCTATATAAGAAATTTCTGTCTTGGTTGGTCCCTTTCTTATGTTGCCACTTGTTTTCTTACAGTCTAGTGAAAATACCTCTACTAAGTTTGGTCTTCTGTGCTTTCAGTTTTCTTATTAATGGGCTTCCTTTTTGTTTTGTCAAGAGCAAAGTTCAGAAATAAATCAAATTATCTAGTTTTACAGCTATAGTGAACTGTGTCATAAGAAATTCTAAGAGCTTAAAAAAAAATAAAAATCTTATTTTACATCTGTACAGATAAAATTCTTTCTTCCCTCAAAATTTGTGTGTATGAAGTGATAGTGTACTACTACTTGCAGTCATTTGAGAAGTCTGCTCTCTTAGTTTTCTTGAACTCTATATCTTCTTAAAAAATATTTGTCTCTTGGTGATAATCTGGAAATGTAAAACAACTTAACATAAGTTTAAGGTTTGCAATGTATTTTAACATGAGGAAATAATAAAAAAAAAGTTTGATCTGTTTTTCTCTCACAGGTCCCTACAAAATACAAGTATATTTCAGAAAGTGGAAATCAGAAGTAGCTGCTGACATAAAGAGAAGTGTATGAAGGATCATTTCTTGTGGAAAAATTTTTAAGGTATGTTTTAAGCTATGTTTTTCAGAAAAGCCTTCCTGAAAAAAGCTACCTATTTTGCCTTGAGTGGAATAATATTTTAGACCAATTTTTAAAATGGTCAGGCTAGGTTTAGATTACCACTTTGCATGTTTTTTAATGGTAATAGGATCATTAATGGCAATGGAATCATTAATTCATCTAGCTCACGTTCCATATTTTTTGCATCAAATGCATATATAGATAATATTCTAAAAATGCAGTTGATGTAAACACATGGTAGGTAAAGCATGTGTTTTATGTTTCATGGTCTTGTACATTCTAGGGGCAGATCTTACAATAACAGTTGTAAACAGTCTAATTTTAAGGTGTGAATGAAGGGCTAAAAATGATTTATTTCATTGTTTTAATGGAATGTAACTACTACAAGCATCATATTCAGAAATTGAGATGGAAATAGATAAGCTGTTATAAAATTGCTTTTAAATCAATACAGAAGCCTTGATTTTGAGAATTTGTCTCCTGAATCCAAGTCCTCTTCCTTTTCTGATTTTGCAGAAGTTTCTAGAAAGGGTCTACTAAATCTAAGTCATGCTATGTGATTTGAAGCCCATGGAGATTTAGGAGCAAGGCAGTTGACAGTAGACCAAGAGTGAGTGTGTTGCTTGGCATACCATGTCTGTTCCATATTCCTTCTTCTGGAGGGTCCAGATGTGTGCTATGCTTTCCTGTTCTGTATTTAGCTGGGGGCCAAGCATGCTTCTGTTTTGTGGCTTATCTGTTGCCTGCCTTGTAACTGGTATTATGAAACCACAAGCTTCAGTTGATGCATGGGGATCCATCATTATTTTAAGATTAGCTATCACAGTCTTGGATCTGCTTCATGGCAATATAGAACAGAAGACATAATTGTTTTGAGGGTAAAGAGAGCATCCTGGGGAGGTGTTGCTATTTATGTGCTCTTCTTTTCCCTGCTCATTTGATTTTGATCATTGTCAGATTCACAGGACCTTTGATCTGATATGGTATGACCACTGTCACTGATTGCAATCTTTAAATTAAATGTAGATTGGCTATGAGAACTACTTTCTTCAGAACTGTTGTTGGAATCCAGGAAGACTACTAATGCTGGAATATTGCAATTTATTGCTGAGGGGAATGTTACAGTATTGAAGAATTATGTGACTGTCATTGCAGTTTCTCACTGTCACTCTGACAATTTAACATTGCTTTGTTTGGAATCTGACTACACCACGGTGGTGGTGGTAGTTGAGAGAAGTCATAAACTGTCTTCAGTAACTGTGCTTAAATTTAGACATGTTCAAGGTCTGCTTGCTCATTTGCAGTATATTATGAAATGTACATTGAGTGTTTGCTTCCTGTCAGTGACTAGTTATTTTAAGAGTGACTGAAAAGAAACTAAGTCTTACTTCTTTGAATTGGCTCTGAGACATATTTTAACTGTTAAAGCTTACCAAATATTGATTGGCTAATTTGCATATCCAGCACTTTTTTGGTAGCATATCCATCTATCTCATATTTCAAAATAAAAAAAATAAACAAGCTGAAACTCATTTGTCTTATTTGATGCAGCTGGGATTTGATTACTTTTACAAAACATACTAGATATTCAGTTTTGAGACATCAGTGGTATGTCAAATTATGCAAGCATTGTTCATCTGTGGAGAAGAAGATAAACCTTAGGGGTATCTGCCAGAAGTAGGAGAGATCTCTTCACAGTAAAAGCAAGCAATTCCTGAAGGGTTTTTTTTCTGTATGAATTGAGCATAACATGTGTTCACAGTTCTACATCTAGCTACTTCAAAATGTTATGCCATATCATTTTGTTTTTCCTGTAATACTCTCTCATGGTATTTTGAGAAGGATTTTTATTCCTTCCCCCCCCCCCCCCCCCCAAATATTTGTCACACTGTATTTTCATCTTACCAATACTGGAATAGAAGCCATGTTTGTATCTGAAATATCCCATGTATCCTACTGGTTCCACAGTAAACAATATCTGGATTCAGATTTTTGTCTCACTACTCAGTTTTGTCCGTAGCCTATGGTTGCAAAATCTGACTGGGAATCTGTCTTTGTCTTACATATTCAGTGTGAGCGTTGTAGTGTTGCATAGTAAAGCCAAAAAGTGGGACTATTAGTATTTCTTCCATAATCCAATAGATGTGAACGTGGGGAAACATGAGGAGAAACATGCCACAGATAGCAGCCAAACTTGTTTGCTGTCTTTGAACAGCATATCCTGGTGCCATGGTTGGAGACAGGGTGCTGATCTAAATGGATTATTGTGCCCAGATGATTGTTGTATGTCCCTTCCAAATGAACTATTCTGTTCTGTTGGTCTTACTCTGTAGGGCAGCTGTCAAATCATCTGTGCATACTAAGCAGGAAGATACCAAACTTGGGAAAATACCTGTCTGTATTGGTGCCAGGTATTGTCTCTTTGAACACTGGCCATTGGAAATGTGCTTGTGCTTTTTAAGAATATTTGAAATACAGATTGCATAGAACATACCTATTAATGTGCTTGGTAATTCTTACAGTTTTTACTTCAAGTAAGTGGCTGTGTGATCTGTACTATTTCCAGTTGTTTAAAAGTGTCAAAGGTGTTAAAAAATTAAAAGTGTTTTCAAATAAAAGTGTTGGGTTTTAAGTTACCAACAGTTCAGTGGCTTAGGTCTTGGATACTTGTTCACCACTTCTTTGCTTCCACAATACTGGAGCACTTGAGTTTTGCTGAATGTCTTGATTGGACATTTTCTTAATTTACAAGAAAGACATACAAAGGCTGGCTTACCCAGTTGGGAATCATCAGATCTAAGACCTTTATGCTTGTTAGTTTGTTATTTTAACTTGTTAGTTTTATCATATTTGCAAAACTATTTTTTTCTGTGCTGCTTCTGTCCCAGTAAATGGAATAATTTAAAACAAAGACCAGAGGCCAGTACGTGTACAATTTTTGTCTGTCTACCCAGGCATCTAATAGTGTAATTGGAAAAAAATCCAATTGCTACTTAGTGAAGGGAGGCTTAGCAGACTGGAGTGAGGTGGTTTGGGATCTTCTGTTCTATTGTTTTTTGTAATCTTATGGCTCCACAGTTAGTAGAAACAGACTGAAATATATGCTGATAATATTTCCTCCCTCTCTTGCCTTCCTGCCTCTCAGTAAAAGACAGAGGTTAGAGTACAAGCAAGCCAGCACTTTACTCATAGCCCAAGGCCTGACTTCATCCTGAGATTCAGTTCCCAACTCTTCTGAATCTGGAATGTAAGAAAATAAAGATACTGTGTTTTCTCATAGCTAATGTGCTAGAATATTCAGGTAATGTGCTAAAATGTGCTAGGATAAAAATGAGCTTGATCATAAAAGTAGATCTAGGTCTAAAAATCATAAGTGCAGCTCCAGTCGTGTTGATAAGTAGGTGCTTGAAGATTTTTTCCTTTGCTCGTCTAACTAAAATGTTAGTCATTTTGCAAGACTGTTCTCTATATTTTAACCATGAAAATATTATTATTAATACAATTAATAAGGACATAGTCTGTCCTTAATAAATACAGCCAATGTGGATTATTTACTATTGCTCTTTATGACTCAGTTTCTAGCCATCAGCAAGAATTCTGACTAAAATTTACATCTTCAAATTAAAGAGCATATGAAAGTTTGCAATAGATACAAGGTTACTCTTACAACATTGACTTGTTTCTATTGTGTAGATGCACAGTAACACAACACTTTTTGTTTTCTTTATAAGATCTTTTTTCTTTCATTACATAGCATGGTTTGTGTTCTGAGAATAAACGTATAGTAGATGAGGCTGAATTTCCATAACTTACTGGAAGAGCTAATGGAGGCAGGGAACTGCAGGAAGAGCAAAGCAGTACTGGGATTCAGGCTACCGTGGAGACTGCTCTAGGGTCTGATTTGCAAAATCTTCTCAAGTGGTAACTGAGGCCAATTACATCTATTTTTTTAATTATTTTTTTCTAGATACTTAATAGGATAAAAATGCTAGGCATTTTGAAAGTCTGTCTTTAAGCCTTGTATTAAACCAGTATTAGCTGGTACTATGTTCACATTAGTTTATATGTCTCAGTTCTTGGTGTAAAATAAGATGATTAGTCCTGCTTTGCCCCATGGGCTGTTAGAAAGATAAATCTGTTAATGTTTGTAAAACACTCTGCTAATGTAAGTGGCAATTTAAAGCCTATGAAGACATTGGTGCTGCTGTGCACAAAAGAGCTAAGGCTTTGCTGAAGCACATGAATTAGTCAGTAAGCAGCACACAGGCTGTGTCTGCGCTGCAGTTCAGAGCTATAATTGCAGTTTATGTAAATTTATCTAACCTAGTTTGAAGCTGATTAATATAGGAGCAGGTTTTTGGTGTATACACTGAGTAGAAGTTCCAGCCTGCATTTACTAAGCTTGTGCAAGTCTCTGGAAATGACTCGTATGTATGCATTCAGGTCTTCCATGATGTGCTGTATTGCCAGTATCAGATGCAGGCAGGTGTTTTAAAGCTAGCCCAAACAGGTATCTTTGACCTGTGGTTGTGTTACAGGATTTCATTAAGGCAGCATTTCTTAGCCGTTTATCAAATTATGTCCGTTTGGTACAGTAAGACTGGGCTGCCTTAGGGGAAAAATATGTGAACTTAAGGACTCTGCCCTAATGTGAGTCTCAGGGCAGCAATGAAAAGTTGCATGGGGAATGTGGTTTGGGATATTTTCTGATTTTTGGGACGTTGAATCTGCAAGGACTGCAAACTCAGTGTTTAGAAGCAAACAAGCTTCTAACTAGCTATCCATTTCCCACAGATGCAGTGCCTGAGAGCTGACACTTTATTTGGATTTTTCTGTGCTCTTGGGATAGTAAACACCAGAAACAAATGTTTTGGATCTCCAGCAGCTGAGCAGTGTAGTTGGCAGTTCTTGTCTGGGGGTACTGTCAGCTATACTTACTTTATTACATATATGGATTGGTCTTCAGTATGATGCTTTTATGTGCTTCCTCGTAACTCCAGGTTAGGAAGGTACATTTTGCAGATGGAAACTGGAGGACAGTTCCAGGCCTGAAATCTCTCCCAGTCATAGATGAGTGTTCAGAACAGTGCTCTGACTCTCCTTTCCATTTATTTTGAGGAAGTATATCTATGTGGTTAATCTCACAATTAAGTTATTTCGGGGTTTAGACATTAATAGTTGCTTTTTGTCACAATAGAAGCTTTTCTTTTGCTATGTGTCTCATGAATGTTGTTCTGCTTTCAGATGTGGTGAAGAGCCTGTCTTTTCCCCTTGTGGTATATAGTGCCTTAAAAGATGGGGTTTGGAGGTGAACTGAAGTATTCTCATGATGCTTTATTAAAACTGCAAGACTGGGAACTACGGCTGCTGGAAACGGTGAAGAAATTTATGGTAATGCGAGTAAAAAGTGATAAGGAATATGCCTCCACTTTACAGAATCTTTGTAATCAAGTAGATAAAGAGAGCACTTGTCAATTGGATTATATCAGCAATGTGTCCAAGGTAAGACTGAGATATTTTGGTTTTGGAATATCCTTGGAAATAACAGTGCTATTTTTGTTTGCTTGAGTTGGATTCCTGTTCATTCAGCTTCTTGGAGTTACTGCTGCCAAAGTATTTAAAATGGGCTCCTTTTAGTTCTGTGGTGGAACATGCAGAAGCTGAGCTCCAGGCATTTATTTGAAAATTGATAAATGAACTAGAATCAATTCAGTGTTTTAGATTCCTGGATTGATCCTGCTGGTTTGTTTAGTGTTTTGAAAATAGAGTATGCTATAGTAAGCTTGTCTTTTAAGATGGTTACATAGGAACTATTGTTTATGTTATATAGAATTTGTGACAGAAATAGAAAAATGCCAGGAAGCCGAGGCAAAGCCTAGCATTCCAGCTGTTATTCACACTGCACCATGGGCTGTGAAAACAAAACATTACTTCAGGATGTTTCTCATAATTGTGAAGTTATTTTGTATCCAATTTAAAATAACTGTGTTGACTGACTTTTTCTAAAGGTGAGGCTGTACTTCCCCCTAATTATTAGTTTTCATACTTAAAGTCCTAGAAAGATAACAATGAAGGAAACTTCCTTGTTTCACCTGTTTGTAAGCTTCACTCCTGACTTCAATTCTCTCCTGACTAGAGAAAAACTATTCCATTTTAATGGCTGATTCGATTATTGGCCCTTCTGCTTGTAGCAGTGTTTACACAGCCCTTTCAGTGTGGTGTAAATCCTGATCTTCTCTCTGCAGGAAAGACCCTTTTTGAATCAAGTTAAATTTTAGACAGAGTGGTTCTTTGGTAGTGGGCTTATGGAGTGGCTGCTTAAATACTAGCTATGGCTTAGCATTAGGAATGTGACTGCTCCTTGTGCAACAATCTAGATTTATACTGGGTTAAAGTGGTGGTGTGTATAGCTTGAAATCTGTGCTGCTACAGCTAGCCTGCTTCAGGTGCCCCCAAAGTAGCACTGCACAGTCTTTTATCTATAACAAATTATGTTGTTGTTTCCCTCCCCCACAGTGATTCTTCTCTTGTAAATTGACACGCTATCTTTTTTGTGTATGTTTTGGTGATACATTTGAAATGCTTTTTACCCAATTATGTTTCTTATAAAGATCTTGCTACAGATTTTATTATTTTATTGTGATGATTTCAATAAATAATCACTACAGCATTGTCATTAGACTAAGATTGGCAGAAGTCAGGTATTCAAGCTTTCTACTGATTAATCACAGTTTTGTATAGAATTATTGGTGATATGATTATTAATTCTTGCTATAGAATTGCTCTGCTGTGCTAGCTTAACTGTTGCAATTCTTTTAGGCGATGAAACAGAGCATCAGATTATTCAGAATTAAAAGATGTAAACAATCCTTACTGTTCACATAGCTGTCTCAGTCTAGGATCACTCATGTCAGTGACATGGGCACTTCCTGTGAGCAAATACATTTTGAAAACCTGAAAATCTGACTTAAGGCATGTTCTTTGGGGGCTGAAGAGAGGCATGTGTATCTCATTTTGAAATCTTGTTTTGGACATAGGCACTCAAGTTGTTCTTTCAGGGTTATTTTTGTTCCTTTTTTTCTTTTTCTTTTTTTTTTTTTTTTCCTCTCCAGGGGGTGCCATTTTTCTCTCCAGCCCATCCCTGTTCTCCACCTCTTCATATAACAGCAAAAATACTCCTATGATACTGACAGATCTTTCCTATGGGCTTGCCTTGAAACTTCACTATCCCTTTGGATTTTAAAATTGTGTAGTGACACTTTGTCTTAGTGATTTTGGCAGTTAAAATGTCTGTATTATTGATCACTTTACTCACCTCATTCTAACTTTCGTTACTATTTCTTGGTATTTTTTCTCTCTTCCTGACATTCTACAGAATCAAGGTATGACCCAAATATTATAGGACATAGGAAATGTAAAATACTAGATTTAAGATTTAAAATACCTATGTATTAAATTTTTAATATTATGTGTCATCAAAATCAAGCCCTTTATTTATTCAAGTGTACAGAAAGAGTGAGCACTCGGAGAGAAGTGGTGTTTTGGAAAATGTGGCCTATGTTTTTTTTTGATGCAGAGGCACTTGCTGGAAGCCACAGTGGTAGCAGCTGCTAATGCTGGAAAAGCAGTATTTTAAAGTGTTTTGTAACAGCTCTTTTGTGTATGTATACATCTTAAAGGTATTCTTAAACAATATTTTGTTGGTTTTGTGGTTGTTTTCTGTGAAAGGAAATGCTTTGCCTTTTCTACTGTCCACACCTAGCTGCTTTTTTTTCCCCATATAAATCTCAATTTTTGAAGCCTTTCCTCAATTACAGCTTTTCACTTGAGCTTTTCCTATTGTAAAATAATGAAATATAACCATACAAAACTCAGAAATCCTGTTAAACTGATGTTTCCTAAGTATTGAAAGAGGGATGTAAAGAACAGAAAAATGTGCATTTTTTTTTTTAAATAGAAAGGGAAGTTTTTGCTATGTTTCTGTCTCACTCCGGTTCACTTGTAAGCTAAGTATTTCTTTAGAGTACTTGTCATGTTGAAAAACCCTTTTTCTGTGATTTTTAGGGTTGATTGAAAGTACTTGTCTCACCAGTAATGAATCAACCTTATAGCAAATTGAGAACTCTCTCTGTTTTCACTTCTGAGACTGCTCTTATGAAACAAGGCTCATTCCTCTCAGACAGATGTTTAATGATGATTTTCTCCTATGCAGCTTTGCAATATCATTTCTGATGTCATTTGAAATGTGTTCTGTAATGAAAAGAGTTTTCAGCCATCTTTTACACCACTGCACTTTAAGCAGCCTGAAATAGCTCTGTGTCAGTCTGTGGGATGTTTGCAATCTAAAGGAAGTGTCAAAGATGGTTTAATAGATGCAGGAGTTAACTGTCTTCTCTAGAATCCAGTTTGCATTGCAATGTTGTCATGTAGAGGTGGAAATATTATGTATATATGGTTATATATGAGATATAAGGAAACCCCAAAGCTACCAAACAAGTTAATTTTCTATGTTTGGATTATCTAAGGTGGATATCCTTGTTCAGTAAGAGTAACAGAGTGAGAGAGCAACTAGAATGTATTGAGCTCTGTCCAGGGGCACATGAAGAGCGAGTTGAGAGTTTGTGGGTGTGAATTAAGGGTCAGGCTGGCATGGGTGATACTGTCGTGGGTGTCTATTACAGGCACCTGATCAGGATACCAGCCTCGCAATTCCAGGCCCTGGTTCTCATAGGGGATTTTAACTACCCAGATGTTTGCTGGAAGGCCTTCTGAGCCAGCCAGTCACAGTCCAGGAGGTTCCTCCAGTGCATCGATGATAACTTCTTGAGGCAAATGGCAGAGGAGCCAACTAGGAGAGGGACACTGCTGTATCTTGTACTCACTAACAAGGAAGGTCTGGTTAAAGCAGTGAAGGTTGAGGGCAGACTTGACTGCAGAGACCATGAGATGGTGGAGTTCAGAATCTTGTGCAGCAGGAACAGAATACCAAACAGCATCACAACCCTGGACTTCAGCAGGGTCAACTTTGGCCTTTTCAAACAATTGCTGGGGGAAATCCCATGGGACAGGCTACTAGCAGGTAAGGGGGATCAAGATGGTTAACATTCAAGGACCACTTCTTCCAAGCTCAAGATCAGAGCATCCCAACAGGTAGGAATCAAGCAAGGGAGCCAGGAGACCTGCAAGGTTAAACAGGGAACTGATGGGCAAACTCAAGTGGAAGAGAGTTTTTAGATCATGGAAGGAGGGGCTGGCCACTTGGGATGAATAGAAGGCTGTTGTCAGAGGATGCAGGGAGGCAACCAGGAAAGCTAAGGCCTCCTTGGAGTTAAACTTTGCAAGAGAGGTCAAGGACAACAGAAAGGGCTTCTTCAAATACATTTCAGTTAAAGCTAACACTAGACATAACATGGGCCCACTGATGAATGAGGTGGGTTACCTGGTGACAAAGGATGCAAAGAAGACGGAGTTATTAAATGCCTTCTTTGTCTCTGTCCGTGCTGCTGTAGGCTGTCCTCAGGAGACCCAGACCCCTGAGGTCCCAGAGGAAGTCAGGAGAAAGGAGGAGTTTGCCTCAGTTGATGACAACTGGGATAGGGGCTAATTAAGCAATCTGGACATCCATAAATCCATGGGTCCTGATGGGATGCACCTGCAGGTGCTGAGAGAGCTGGTGGAGGACGTTGCTAGGCCACTATCCCTCATCTTTGGTAAGTTGTGGGGAATAGGAGAGGTGCCTAAGGACTGCAGAAAAGCAAATGTCACTCCAGTCTTCAAAAAGGGTAAGAAGGAGGATAACTATAGACCAGTCAGCCTCACCTCCATCCCTGGAAAGGTGATGGAACAACTTATCCTTGGTGCTGTCTCTAAGC